>OX393563.1:27562090-27592447 GCA_947652115.1 Blastomussa wellsi | reverse complement strand
AAACCTTCAAACCAACCGAAACAGCAGCTGCAAGGCCTGCAAAGCCTGCAGAAACAGCGGCTGCAAGGCCTGCAAAGCTTGCAGAAACAGCGGCTGCAAGGCCTGCAACAGCAGAAACAGCGGCTGCAAAGCCCGCAGAAACCAAAACGTGGCAGGATGTTCTTCTGCCGCAGATCCTGGCCGCCGTGCAGGACCTGCAGAAAAATATGGATTTGTTGTTGGAGACCCAAGAAAGCCACTACGAAGATGTGGAGGAGATTGGGGAAGGTTTGCAGGGGTTGGAAGAGGAATTGGAACAAAACAGCGAAGGAATCCTGGAGAGTATAGAAAAAAACAGCAGATATACTACTATTTCTTGTCAACAGGGAATGCCATTGCTTGGCATGGAAGATAATACGTTCAGGAATGTCATCACGTGCGTTAAGTTCACCTTTTTGGTTTAACAAACAAAGCCTTGACGTCGACGATGTTTGGGGCAAAAACTAACTGTCACACGTAACTTTGAATTTCGCGGTCTACCTGGGTTTGGGTAGTATTTCGTCGG
The DNA here is from genome assembly GCA_947652115.1 of Blastomussa wellsi. Lineage (NCBI taxonomy): Eukaryota > Metazoa > Cnidaria > Anthozoa > Scleractinia > Plerogyridae > Blastomussa > Blastomussa wellsi. The sequence goes on along the minus strand of OX393563.1, from coordinate 27,591,903 downwards.
GCACGGCTTGACTTCTTCAAGGAATAAATAAGAACTGAGGAAAAACGTTCTAAGGTAAACAGTGTTCAGCTATAAGCGCGCTCGCATATATTATCCCCCTCCCCTCCCAGGCTTGTTGTTTCCAACGGAAATCAATTCCGGTGAAGTGCATGCTATATAAGACCTCCCCCCTTCTCACTTTAATTTCCATATTAGGATACTAATGTCCTCACATAATCGGCAATGAATAACTTTAGAAATAGAGTCGTTTCTTGTTGGCCTTTTTCCAAACTTTTTATGCCGCTTTTAAGCCCTCACCCTTACCGTGGCCTGATTATAAGTCGACACAAAACTCTGTAAGAAGTTATCAGGCATTTCACGGTATTTTGTCTCAACAATAGAAGTTTATTGATTTCTCTTATTTTCTGTGAGTGCTAATCTCTGTGCTATTAATTCACAGTAACATGTATTCCTCTGTTATTACAGGAAAATGTGGATGTTTTTGACAGGAATAAAGACGGCAAAGTTTCCTTCGAAGAATATCTCGGTATGTTTACTTCAGCATCTCGTTCAGTCCAGCTTATAGTGAAATCCCGATGTCTCCAGCATCCAAGGGAAATTAAATTTGGCTCGAGAAATTGGTGGTTCGAAAAGTTAGGGGGCGAGGTACAATCACTCCAGCCCATTGCGCGTTACTCATCCAAGATGGCTGTCATATCCGGGAAAGAAGGATTATCAGCCCTCGCACAGAAAAATATGCCTGCACTGTACTGTACTGCACTGCAACCGACCAAAATGTACAAAGCCTCGTTAACTCTCGGCCTCGAGCAGAAGCTTTGTGACAGTTGATATCTCCGAGCATTTTCCACCCCATCCTTGACAACACACAACACTGGGAAAGTCGTTTCCTACTTGTGCCGGGTAATTGTGTGGGTTCATTAACGCCCCTTGCTGACCTTTCCATTGAAGATGCCACAGACGGTTATCCGACGGTTTGTTGTAAGAAAATCTAACCATTTGTAGATGTCATTGTAAAGGCAGCATGTTCACCTCAGTTATTTTAAGAGTTAAACCCTGAGTGTCGGTCTAGTCTGGGGCTCGAATCCGAGACCTCCCTCAGTCCCGAGTAGAATTTTTTAGGAATTTTAATGCTGCAAGCTACTGAGTTCAAAGTTCTCAGGTTTTAGTGCTTTTATTTTGTCACAACAGGGGAAGGAAAGGACAGCTTAGATAAGGACACTGCCGACAACCTGTCAAACAGCTTCAAGAAGGAACTGGACCTAAACAACGATGGGTTCCTTGACAAGGTGTATTTGTTTATCACCAGTCTTTCGCGTTTTTTAGCATCATATCCTTGAATGCATTTACCGGGGGTAGGGAGGGAAAGGTTGCTTTCAATATTATACTGATCATGACAAGAAGCTTCTTCTACCCTTTACAACGGCTAGGTTAGAACCTCTTTAGGGTGTTCCAGTAGCATTTTGACACCTCCCACAGTCGTTCGAATAGTCCGAGTTTAGGTATGGCAAACGAGGACACATTGTTGCTGGTGACGATTTGTTGCGCGCGCAATCGCGAAAACACTTGTTGCGGACACAAAATGTTTCTGAATAAAATCAGAAACATTTTTTTGTGTCTCGGACACAAAATTTGCGTTGCGCGCGCGGGCAAACAGGGAAACATTTGTGTCGGCAACAATGAGTCCTCGCCACCGCCTTCCTGGCCGGGGCAGTGCGTTGCGTTCTTGGGCAAGACGCTTTACTCTCGAAAGTACCTCTCCACCCAGACTTCGGTTGTTTCAAAGGATGGATAACAGTTACACTATCCACTGGATAGATCACTATCTAATGGATAAGTGTTGACAAATTAATCAAATTATGCAATCCACTGGATAGTGATTTATTCGGTGGATAGTGAGCGGTATCCACCCACGACCGGGCCCTGGTGTATAAATGGTACCGGCGAATTTAATGTTGACGGTAATCCTGCCATGGACTAGTATCCCATCCAGGGATAAGCACTGAGGAAACCGGGCTAAGATTTGGTCTTGTAAGCGACTAGGTTCGCGCGCAGGCTCAACCGTTTCCTCAAGGAACCTTATTGTTGTTATCATTTACGCTCCTTTAGAATGAGATCCGCAACTGGATCCTTCCCGGAGTGGATGATGACCCCATTCAATCTGAAGCAAATCATCTCATGGAACTGGCAGACGATGACAAGGTAATGACGTCATTTATTGACACCTGTCAATCTTACACAACAGAACACGCTGATGTCTGTCTACTACTTTCTCTGGATTACCCTCTACAAAGCTCTGCAAAGATTCTGTATACCATAACCATGTATTTGAAGTGAGATGAAAAAAGTATCAATACAATGCACATTGTTCAACACCTAAGCTGTTCCTTTCTCTAGTCATCTGAGCTGCAATGTTTTGTTCGTTTTCGTGTAAACAATTAGTTCAGCATGCCAGACTCTGCACTTGCATACATTCTACCCCGAATTCAACGCCTGTTTGTTCTTTTCAATTTGTTTTCAGGATAAATTCTTATCAGTAGAAGAGCTTGTGGAGCACTATAGAGATTTTGCTGGGAGTCGCGTGACAAGATACGGAGACCTTCTCAAAGAAGAATTATAAAACGAAGTTGAACTGCTGAAAAAATGATAGTCATCGTTAGTTGTTATTGTTGTTTTTCTAATTGCACAACTTTTGTCAGTTTTAAACCGCGTGTCCATTCCTTTAATGACTTCAGTTGTTTAAGAGACTTTTTAGTGCGTGACAGTTATTGCGTTACTTTAATCGTGCCAAATATTAAGTTCCGGTTGTAATTGAGGTTGTCATTCGAGACTTGTTGTAATTTCTTTCGTAGTCTACAGTCGTATCGTGCTTGTTGTAATCCGGAGAGCATTAAAGCTTCGAAAAGTTGAATAATCCGTCTTCGTCTGTTATCGTTGTGTACCGTAACCTGCGATCATGCCCTCCCTCCCTACTTATCATCTCTGGGAAGGAGGGCAAGATACATTTCCTGTACGGATCGCATGCAGCCAGATTTTGGCTTTTTATCTAATTGGTCGAGAAACAATGCTTATGACGTCTTGTGTTTTCATTGGCTGTCTTGTTTAAATGAGGCTTCCGGTCGAGACAAAATATGTTTACAAGTTCGAACGATTGTAACGCTTTAGCTGAAACCCTGACAAATTTACGGCATAATTCTCAAAAGGTCGAGTACAGAGAGTGTTTTAAACGCTTACAAGACGCGTAATTTGTTTGCGTGGAGATGTTTATTCTACATGTTCAATAAACGTTGGGGTGAAATGCTAAATGGTATTTTTTGCCCGTTCTGAGCCGTCTAAGGTGTCATTTCGCGAAATAATTTATCGACCCCTAGTTCATATAGAAGAAAAAGAGAGACAAGGCAGGCAGCACGACAGCCGGCGACCACGACCTTGTCCGGTTCAAACCCAAACTGACGCTAAACCGTCATAATTCTCACCTCGAAAACGAAGGCATCTAATTGAGCACAAATTTCTTCGTACTTGAGCCGAGCTTGAGCTTCATCCTTCCAAATTAAAGTTTCCGAGAAAAGCGTTCCTGAAGTCCAAAAAGCAGCTTTCTCAATATGATCGGTGCCAGATTCGTGCCCAAAGGAATCTGAAGAATGCGAGTTAATTCGAATCTACCAATGGGAGGGCGGCCTTGGGCTTTTGAACTGCCAACGGGCCAACGGCAGCATGCGTTGCGATGCGTTGATTGGTAGATTCTAATTGACTCGCATTCCTTTGGGCACGAATCTGCCTGCCTTGTCTCTCTTTCTCTTCTATATGATCTACGGGTCGATAAATTATCTCGCGAAATGACGCCTTAAACGGCTCAGAGCGGGCAAAAAATAGCACGCAAGACTCAATTAACATTTAACCTCAACGTTTATTGAACATGTAGGATAAACTTAGTATCTAGAGCAAATCGCGGCCAACTTATTCATGTACATCTATATTTCTTTTGTAACCGCCATTGATCGGTGTCACGTAACAAACTCAAACATCAGGTGGTCTGCCTGTGGTGTTTACCGGTAAATTAAAAATCCGTTATAAACCCACTCGAATGTTGTTATAGAAATAATTCGTTTTAGTTACTGAAATAACCCCGCGAACACCAGTTCAACCTTCTTCCAAATAAATTTTCATTTTAATACGCGAGGAAGTTTTTTAAATATAGTCGTTGCGTGTCCAACGAATTATTCTGCAGACATTTTTCGCGCCTGGAGGAAATCCGAGCCACGAAATTAAAGCCAATTAACTGCAGTGGTTTTGACAGCTGACTTAGGAGGCGGATGGCGACCGGTTCAATAAATATATCAGGCGTAATTTTTTTCTTCTCCATCAGTTAAAAAAAGAAAACGTCTAAACAAATTTGCCTGATCGCAGGTTAGGTCACAGGCGGACCACCCGATGCTTGAGTTTGTTGCGTGACACCGACACCGTTTATCCTACATGTTCAATAAATGTTGAGGTAAAATGTTAATTGAGTCTTGTGTGCTATTTTTTGCCCGTTCTGAGCCGTTTAAGGTGTCATTTCGCCAGATAATTTATCGACTCCTAGATCATATACATGCTATTCCTAGGTAAACTCACAATGCATTTGGCCAAACCTTTGGAGTTAGTACCATAAGCCAGCCACTGAACTGGGTGATCGACTGCATGCGAACTTGTGTTTGCATCTAATCCTGTAGACGCAGCTAATGTTAAAATGTGCTTTGCTGAGCGCGGGGCCGTTGAACAAACGAAATTAATAGGAGTTTATAAGTGACGATATTCACGGTCGGTCATCCATCCAGTTCGTTGCCCTTCCGATCCCAACAGCAGGGTTTTATACTCTGTCAATCCTTTCACCCCGAAATTCGTGCTTGCGCGGTACAGTATGTTGCCCTATTTCTCGAAAACCCTTATTTCCGGACACTTCGACTTAACGATTCCGTATTTCGTTGAATCAATAAAACAAATCCGATCGATATGTTCCAAAGACTTATCGACTAGTCAGCTTTCGTTTGATACCTTCATGGCCAAGCCACGCTCCGTTTAGGCGAGAACATTAAAGTTTTCAGTCGAGGTAGGTAAAATTTGCTTCTTCTTTAATAAATGCGATTTTTAGCGCGCGTCGAATTACCTATTTACAGTTAAGCGGTCTGTTCTCGCAAAATGCGATACAGATTAAACTTTTTTTGGACATAGGTAAAGCTTAAAGGTTTGTCAGCATATAATAATTTTCTGTTTTTTTGACCTTGACCACAAAAGAGTTTATTTGCATTTCTGGTGAGGTGTTCCTATTTCCGGGCACCTAATGATAGCAAACTAGTTTCTGTTTTAAATGCAATCTTATCGAAGAGTTCTTGAAAGACAAGCGTTTTTATCACTCCCTTTCGAAATTTCAACTCACCTGAAAAAAGATACTACTTACGTGTTGTTTTCCAAGTCCAGTCCAGTATCTAATAAATCAGTCGCCAGTCTTCCTCGTCTTGCCAAATCAAATATGTCGGCCTGAGGGGTTTCAATACATGATGACTTCTTCGCTAAATAATCGAAAGAAAAAGCTTTCAATTTCGGACAGAAAGTTATTTTTTAAATAAATGTTTCTTTATTCAACTTTTACAAGATATATTTTGCCACGAAGGAGAAGAATGTTCCCAGGTAAAGCGGAGTATTTATCTTGTAACGATCGTCCGGAAATAGGGCAACCTGTCCGATTCACTCCGACGAAGGGCTAACGCTCGAAACGTCAGCACTTGAATCTCTTTACGGTGGCCAATTGACATACCCAGTTGATAAAACCAAATTATATTGTCCGGAAATAGGGCATCCAACTCGACGAACTCTTTCCAAAATTAAAAAGAATCGAAAGAGCTTCAGGCGATGAAACTTTACGACCTACTTACCAGAAATGGAAGCTAACTTGTGGCTGAATTTCAGCCTGTTTGCGTTGTTTTGAGGTAAGATATTACGGTTTATACAAAAAGTGCTCGGAAATAGGGCATGTTGAAAGCTGAACATTTTAGTTTAATCGTTTTGTTATTAGTCTCGAGTAGCAAACCGGAAACTGGTGTCTCGGTAGGAGACCGGAAGTGACTTTGACATTGTCTTGAATTGTTGTACCCCCCCTCTTGCGAGAGGGAATCTAGCATGTGCTCGTAGGACGAGAGTGTTTTCATGTGAGCTAGAGTTTGTAGTAGCCGTCAAAGTTGTGCTTGTTTCGTGCTGGAAACGTTTTAGATCGGGCGAAATAAACGTGAGACAACGGAAGGAAACGGTGTGTATTATATGTTGAAACCGGAGATCAAACATGGTGACCCCGACGTGACCAGTTCGCAAACTGTACAAACTGGAGATTTGTGCTGAATCTCACAATCTCCCGCCAATCACAAGGCTACCAGAGGATGCTGATAAGGATGACGAGATTTTGGACAGTGAAGCCGAGATGACAGACGGTGGAGAAGAAGCTGAACATGAAGTCCCCATGCCACAAAGGACTCGGAGTGGAAGAGAGATAGTCTGTCCAAGTCGCTTTAGAGACTGAGTCGCAACTTACTACCGCAAGTTGCGAGGTGGAGGATGTTGAAAGCTGAACATTTTAGTTTAATCGTTTTGTTATTAGTCTCGAGTAGCAAACCGGAAACTGGTGTCTCGGTAGGAGACCGGAAGTGACTTTGACATTGTCTTGAATTGTTGTACCCCCCCTCTAGCGAGAGGGAATCTAGCATGTGCTCGTATGACGAGAGTGTTTTCATGTGAGCTAGAGTTTTTAGTAGCCGTCAAAGTTGTGCTTGTTTCGTGCTGGAAACGTTTTAGATCGGGCGAAATAAACGTGAGACAACGGAAGGAAACGGTGTGTATTATATGTTGAAACCGGAGATCAAACAGGGCAACATACTGTACACCTCAGAGGGCGATTTTGCGTCGACAGGAAAGAAATGTTTCGTTCCATCGATCTTGATTTTGATTGCCAGAAAAAAACCTGGCGAAGGGGATAGCGCGCGTGGTGTCATTCTCGTCCCAGAACAGCTTGTCCCTCTTAGCCGGCTAGGCCTATGCACGAGGAACAAGTGGCTCCGATCTGGGGACACATGATTCGATTGGCGTAAATCTAATCAAGGGAGTCCAATCCCATCTTCCGTTTTAAATGTGCTAACGACAAATGGCTTTAAAAGGGCTGATGTGATTGGACTCCCTTTGTTTGTTTTCAGCGAATCAAATCATATGTCTCCAGAGCCACCTCTTCCTCGTGCACAGGCCCAGCCGGCTAAGAGGGACAAGTTGCTCTGGGGACGAGAATGGCGTGGTGTCCTAACTTGTGCACCTGACGTGCTCGGTGAGTCGGTGACGTCACCAGGCCCGAGAAAGCCGTACGTACGGGATCTACGCACTCTTCCTCTTGCGCTATTTACGTCGTTTCTTTTACCGTGTTTTGCGGTCGATCAATGAACTGCGAAATTGACGTCGACGCCTTCCATTGTAGTGGCTTACGCAATGCATTCATCAATGCATTCTCTTTGAGCGCGTACATATTTTCATGACCTTTTGATTGACAGGTTTCTTGACACTGGCAAAAATTACTCCGTCAAAACTGATTCGATTTGGTTTCATTACTAAATACAGTCACTAAGGTGAAATGGCGCTATCGTTTAATATTCAAATTTCAAATGCCCCAAATAGGTAGGTCCAATAAAAGTAAACATGATATTAAAATGTGACGCAATGCAACGGAAACCCAGTCATAATTTCCGGCCTGATAGGTTTTGATAAAAGATTACTCGTGCGATATGTCGTGTGATATATCAGTTACACAGCTGGTTTGCGAATCGTCTTTATTTTCCGCGAAAATGGATCCTGCAGTTTCTTCATTCGTCCTTCCCAAGGGAAATAACAACAATCTCCTTTCGTGTAAACTTTGCAGCAGACAGGACAACAATAATGTGAAGGTACTCGACTGCCTCCACGAGTTTTGTGAAGCATGTCTCAAGAAATTCCTTGTTGAAAACAGCGTTATTTGTCCACACTGTGGCAAGCGAATGCGACTGGGCGATCAAGGAATCAACGGATTGCCATCTTGCGTCTTCCATGATCGCGTTAAAGACATAAAGAACTGCGACCAGTGGATTCAACAACGCCGTGACGCGTTTTGCTGGGAGATGTAAACAAAACGCCACTTACAAATAAAGATTTGCTGTTTCGTAAGTGAACTTGTCGCGATCAAGAAACGGGAAATTTAACTGGGAATAACAAAGAAAATACGTCATCTTCTGTACCTCAAACAATATTTTATACGTACAAAAGATAAAAATGCGAGAGACAAGAAACACAACCGATTCATGAACAAGAAAATTCCAACAGACCTTGTACGCCACTTACGTTTTAAAGTAACTTGCGTGACATACGCCTGCGCGGGATAACCAACGTCGGGAAACGAAATTAATTCACTTCTAAACTGATCTCAGTAATTTTATCTTTATAAACGTCGTAGACTGTATTTTCAATGTATTATTTCTATGTAGAATATAGACATTTTTTGTTATTTGACGGACGCGATCAACCATAACCTCAACCTGAGAGAAAAAGTTCACTTTTTCTCAGATCAAGTAGGATGATACAATTGTGAACAGAATCTGTGTATACTATCAGCCTATGATCAGTATAAATAATTGCATAAAGTAGGTTATTACATGCTGGTTTTTACTGTATTTCACAATACTTTTATGAGTTATTGTTTTTTATGAAAGCAATTATGGTTATTGATCTTGTTGTGCTGTTAATTTTTCAAATTATTTTAGCTGTTTCAAAATAATTATATCAACAACAAAGTTAGTATTAATTTTGGCTAATGAAGGCATAGATTTCCAAAGCACCATGGGAACAGATATAAAGTGCAATCGATTTCAACTTCGAGTCCAGTGCATGCGTACTTGCATTGGAATGAACAGTACTAAAAAAACGGGAAAACCGGGAAAAGAGAAAACGGGACAAAAACAAAATTCTTCCGGGGATCTGAAAATGTGGGCCGGAAATCGGGGGCGATATTCCAATTTTTCGGGACGACTTTAAATTTACATATAGCAAATTCCAAGGCCGACCTGTGTGACTTTGACACGGTTCTCATAAAGACAGTCAGATGATGTGAGGTTATGGGCCTGGAATTGGCCTGTCCGTGGCCGATTGCACTCCGAGAGGGCAAGGGCAACAGCTAGCCGGTTGTACAATTTGCTGGCAAAGTTGGCCATCATATGTCTGGATTTTTGAGAAGGTGGTCACCCTTGAGCAAACACTTTTTCGCCTGACTGCCGGCGCCCAGCTCTTAAAATACCAGGGGGCTTAACGTCAACAAAGGTATCACCATACTGCCCTGGCACCTGGCTTTCAGCGCGTACCAAGTTGGGCACCAATGATGCAAACCCAGAGGGGTGGGGTGGGTAGAAAAGCTGAACTTTTAGTCTGAAAAGTGTTTTTCTTTTCTTGGCAGGAAGGTCTACATGGTCCCTGGGGCCAGGGTTAAGAAAAACCAGAGACGGCCTGCCACTCTCAAGAAAGATGGTCACAGGTTGGCTGGAATTAATTGATTTTAAAAGCCTGCGTTTTTGCTGGAAAGTTCCCAGGCCGGCCTGTGTGACTTTGACACGGTTCTCATAAATCCAGTCCGATATATAGATGTCGTTCCAATTAAGGCAGTGCAAAAAAAAAAGGAAATAACGCCCAAAATTACCCAAAAAAAAATTTAAAAAATAAAAATCGGATTTCGAGGAGGAATTACCCGGCCCCCAAGCCTCCTCGAGAGTAACTGTCTTAGATCCAAATCTCCACTCCGGGGAGGAATTATTCGAAGAAATGCATTTTGTGGCATTTGCAGAAGAATATGATAACCAAATGGAAGTTCTCTCGTTTCTTTCTTCCTGAGCTTGCGACCATGTATGGATTTAGGACGGATTTAGGTCAGCTCTCGCTCTCGAATTGTCTGTATTTATTAGATGCCATTTCATGACTGTTGCATAAAGAAAAAATTCAGTCTGCTCAACTGGCGGGAATTTTTTGATTTAGCGGCAGAGCATGCAACTCCTCCCAAATTCCAACTTTTTGACCCAGCATGTCATTCCGGAAACAAAACAATATTTCTTTTATGAAATAGCTCTCCAATGCACTCCGACTCGCTCCGTCGTGCGAGGCAAGAAAATGAAGTGCTTGCTTTTGAAAGAAAAGGGTCTTTCGTGACATCAAATACGACTAGCAACCAGACTTATTGCGTGATTTGAAAGACGCCAAATCGATATTTGAGTTGAACTTTACTGTGGCGAAAGACAAAGGGGGTGGGGGCTAATCGTACACATAACTCTTGGTAGTTGAAACAGGATAAGAAAAGCCTGGAAGATAAAGATCACGAGAATTGAATAAATATTCTGATTGACTGACTGGTTGCTAGTCGTATTTGATGTGACGAAAGACCCTTTTCCTTCTAAAGCAAGCAGTTCATTTTCCTTCACTTCAAATTTCCTTTAAAAGGCAGAATAAATAATTCTAGAAATCAATTTCATAAGACAATTCGAGCGCGTCCTAAATCCATGCAACGAGATTTCTGTCCGAGCGACTCGTCCCCAGTGTCTTTTCTTTCAAAAATCGAAAATAGCGAGGAAAAGAATCGTCATTTATTCATTTTATAGAAACTTTTCGTTTATCGTATTGTTTGGAGTTACATATATTTTTAAATGTGTTATTTAGAGCTATCGGACCTCACATTTTCCATACAGGCGTGAGAATTTGGTTCGTGGGCGTGAGTTGACGTGAAATCAAAGTTTTCAGCTCGCAGGCGTTAGACTCACGCCTAAGGGGTGAGAGTTGGCAGTTATATTTCTGCAGTTATTATTTTGTTGAAGAGGACGAGGTAGTCCTAAAACAAAATTTACAGTCATTAGTTTGATCTACTTCCTTTAATGTCTGACTTAGATGTCTGAGCATTTCCTAATACATCATAGCAGTACCGCTTAATCTATTAACTTTGCCTATTCAATGTATCAACTGAAGTCAATAAATGCTAGTCTATACTGAATGCGCGTCACTAGCTACAGCATCTTCCACGAGCTCATGAATTTCGCCTTTGATGATGTTCCTGACGAGGCGATGCTCCACAAAATGGCTTATTGGCATCTCGACATCCTTCATTGCTCTGAAAAAGAAGATACGACAACTAGGCTCCATGAGTGTAAACCAGAAAGGAATCGCTTTTTTTCTCTATTTTTAAATATAAATTATCACAAATAGAGTTTAAAGATATGAAACAGGCATTAAGATTAGTTGTTTAAGCTTTAAAACGTACTGGTTGGACAAGTCAATGGTGTAGTTTCGAAACTAAACAAGACAAATAGCCATCTTGAATGGAGAATGAAAATGGGCCATTATTAACACCATTTCGTTGTTGTTTTTAAATGAGTCAACCTGTTGTTACTTTTAAATTTATTAATTTCTAAAAATAAGTTTAAAACCTTTAGATGACACAACGGGCTAATTTTTGTGCCTTCTATGCGGATTACCAACGTACTTGTATGTAGTTTTAAATTCACATCTGTGAAGGCCGCCTCCTTCCAGCTTTAGGAACATCGTAACATCGCCCTTCACGGTTCCGTCGCGAGCAGTCATTCTCTCGGTAGATGTCTCCCAGCCTAGCGTTTTCTTTTGCATCACAGGTCCATTGGCGGGAAAGTTAACTCCCACAAATTTGGATCTGTGCTCGAAGCAGTTTCCTTTAAGGCTGTCACAACAAAGAAAATTTATCAGTATACAGAGGTGAAAGAGAAACTTAGTTGCCTACTTTTCTGAATGCCTGCCTGTCTGTCTGTCTACGTTTTTGTCTCAACAACTGTTTTTCTCAGTGTCTGTCTGTTTATCTATCTGTCTTTCATGGTTCTATTTTCTCGTAGTCATCATTAGATAAATGACTTTCCAAAGAATTGTTTCAAAAGGAATCTGGGCCTTTTGAGACAAGCGAAGGTGGTCCACGAGATATATGTATTGATATTTTATACTATTTTCATTTTAACAGGTCTTAATTTGCCCATGGTGGTTGTAGACACACACAAAACAATTTCATTCCCTGCATTTGATGTGTAAGTGACCCTGGCCATTAGAAAAACAAAGAGTTTTTTTACGTTATGTGCGCACTGACTGCAGCAGTCGCCCCATCTTCGAACGTGAATGACCTTTCCCATGACAGACCCTCAGGAAATGATTGCTTGAAGTAGTCTGCTATGTTGTCAGGATACTTGGTAAAACATCTGTTGCCGTACGTGAATACCGACGATAATATGTCAAAGGAGAAAGGCAGGAATCCTCCATTGGTGGTGACACGTAGTCGAACAGTTTGGTGTCCGCTGAAGCGATAAAAACCACAGGTGACAATGGTGACCAAAGCTTACTATAAGAGTTTGTATGGTTTGAAATAAACTGAAAATGTCTTCTTTTTATTTTTAAAAGGCTTCCTTTTAGTTTGAACCCTTACCTGGAGTTCATTTTTGGCCTTTCTCGAGCTTTCGAAAGCCATATGCTCGATTTTCAATTTCAACGGTCTATAACATACAAATGTAGTAGTAGTAGTAGTAGTAGTAGTAGTAGTAGTAGTAGTAGTAGCAGTAGCAGTAGCAGTAGCAGTAGCAGTAGCAGTAGCAGTAGCAGTAGCAGTAGCAGTAGCAGTAGAAGTAGCAGTAGCAGTAGCATTAGCAGTAGAAGTAGCAGTAGCAGTAGCAGTAGCAGTAGTAGTAGCAGTAGCAGTAACAGTAGCAGTAGCAGTAGCAGTAGCAGTAGCAGTAGCAGTAGCAGTAGCAGTAGTAGTAGTAGTAGTAGTAGTAGTAGTAGTAGTAGTAGTAGCAGTAGCAGTAGCAGTAGTAGTAGTAGTAGTAGCAGTAGCAGTAGCAGTAGCAGTAGCAGTAGCAGTAGCAGTAGTAGCAGTAGCAGTAGCAGTAGCAGTAGCAGTAGCAGTAGCAGTAGCAGTAGCAGTAGCAGTAGCAGTAGCAGTAGTAGCAGTAGTAGCAGTAGCAGTAGCAGTAGCAGTAGCAGTAGCAGTAGCAGTAGCAGTAGCAGTAGCAGTAGTAGTAGTAGTAGTAGTAGTAGTAGTAGTAGTAGTAGTAGTAGTAGTAGTAGTAGTAGTAGTAGTAGTAGTAGTAGTAGTAGTAAAAGCTTTATTATAACATAACTAAAGCAAAGCGCGCGCTCTGATTGGTCAATTCAGCATCTACTATTTGCCCATGGGTGTATGCTGCTGACGTGTGTGCAAATGCGCGCGCTTCAGCGAATGCACCATTCAAAATGTGAAAATTGTTTTCAACGGTTCATTCTCTGAATCGATGTGAAATTCAGTCCTTCGTGTTTTAATAACTTTGGACGGTTGTCTACTTTTTTCCCTGAGTTTGTTCATAATTCTATTGAACTATTTCACCGGTTGTTGGATACAGACCTTAGAAAGAGGATTTTGATCGATATTTCAGGAAACGTGATTAAACTTTATCGAGTTGCTGGTGTGCAGTCGCTTGTCATGAATGAATTTTCGCGCGCTTATTTTCTCCTGTCATGTAAGACTACACCAACATTTTTTGCGATGTACCTCAATAAAAGCAGCTCTGTTGTCCCAATGTCTCAGTGTTATGTTATAAAACAAATGGTAAACGCCATAGCATGTACTATTGAGTTACGGATGCACTTGGGAGGTTTGCTAAGCACTCAAGAAGCTAGAGTCGCACTCGGCTATCGCCTCGTGCGACTCTTACGCTTCTTTCGTGCTTAGCAACCTCCCGCGTGCACCCATAACTCAATAGTACATGCTATGGCGTTTACCATTTGTTAATTTAAACACGGAGAATCATCAGTTAAGCTAAAAGTTAAAAACTAAAACTTATTACAACTGTTTTACATGATTGCCGTGTGGGAATCCGATACCTCAGATGCCTTCTTAATACCCCAATTAAACTGCTCAATAGAACCAACGCTTTTTAAATCCTGGGGCAAGTTATTCCACAAACAAGCCCCGCTATAACAAAAGCTTCGTTTCAAGTAAACAAAGAGACAAGGTCGAAAAGCAAATTTTGAAAATTTACCGGAACACTTAAAAAAGATGGCTAAAAGTAGCTTTTAGCCAGACATATCCTGATATTTCGTCCCCTTGTGTATGTTATAGACCGTTGAAATGAAAATCGCGCGTATTGCTGAAAGCTCGAAATAAAACAGAAAATGGACTCCTGGTAAGGTTTCATATGCGATTCAAACTCGTTTGTAACTTTTTAAAGGGAACCCTTGGGAAGTTTGAAGAGCGCTCAAAGCGCTAGAGTTGCTCTCGGCTATCGCTTTTTTCGTGTTCTCATGACTCGATGATGCACGCTTAAGTATTAACCAATTGTTAAATAGCACGCTATTGTAGTAACACGCCTTCATGTTACTTTTGTTCAGTCTCGGCGGCACTTACTCGTATGGTTTGCCATCGCCTTCACCTTCGATAGCAAAGTTGTGACCGTTGACACTGCCATCCATAAAATAGGTCATCTTCATGTTTTTTAAAATCACCTGAGGTAAAAAAAGAATGCAAAGAACTAGCTGAAACAAGGACTTCACTGTATAAGACAAAAGGTAAGAAAAGCTAATCTGACACACTGATTCCAACATGAAGCGCTCGAGAGTACCGCTAAACATCCTTGGCCAGTGCCAAGTCACACCCAGCACTTTTTCAGGCTGCTCTAGCAGTTGGCAAGTGTTCGCTTTTTTTCTTAGTTGGAAAGGCATGATCACAATAAATTGTGTCAACTGACTTCTCCAAGAATATAATGATCCGGTCGATTTTACGATTTGAGGCTGAAAACGTTCTTAAGTTTATCTTCAGCTAGCCACATGTTACAGTATTTTGATCAACAATGCGGAATTAGCCATGAAACATATCAAAGGACATTGATGGCCATACTAAAGTGACATGCTTGTGGGCCTCTTGCGCTCTCCGTGCTTTGGTGCCGCGGGCAAAATGTCGCGCCAAACAAACAAGACCATAAGTGACTGGGGAATTTTTTTATTAGGGGGTTCTGTGAACCATTTGCCCAAAAACTTCTTCCATGTTTCCAAATTTCTCTTGCTGTCCAAACACTCTGAGGCCCCATTTATATGGTTTCGGCACTGCTCGAAAAGCCAAATATTCGGGCCAGAATTCGCTCAAGTACGAGTCGGCACACGCCTCGTACACTGTAATTCTATGGCATCACAATGGCATCACAATTCGAGGCTAGAATACTCCAGAATATTTTTCATTTGGCGCAGTGCGGGTAACCGAGACAACCCTTCCATGGAGTTACCCTGGGCGAGCTAACTTTTCACTAAAATGTTGAAAAATTCTGCCAACCGTTTATATGATTCTATACTACCCGAGGTAACCCTGGCAGACAGGACAACTTTTTCTCATATAAACACTTTGGCTCGCATACCCGGGAAACCTCTGAACGTGCCGAGTGTCACGTACAGTCCGAATTTCAGGTTTTTAAGCAAAAAATTGCACTAAAGAAATAGAATTTAACCCAGAAAGGCCTCCAGTGATCGAATAAACGAAAGAAATTCAAAGGAAGAAGGATAACTGGTGAGTTGAGTTGCTTGAATATCAAAAAGGGTCAACTTTAACTCAGCTGGCAAGGACAATTTTTTGTCATATAAAAGCTCGGTAAAGTTGTCTCGGTAGGGAGGGTTGTCTTGGGTACTCGAGGCCTGAGTTGCGCAAAATTTGTTAAGTGCTGATAAGTGCATTAATAATTATTTCTCTGGGGATTAATAATTTTAGCGCTTGTAAGGACCACAGTGAGGTTTGATAACAGGGAAGAATCAAAGAATGAAGGAGGGAATTGATATACGAGAACTGACTTTGCGAAATGCGAAATAGAGCGGTATAAGCAGATAACAGTCATGCTTACATGTGCTTGGAGGTCCTCGTAATTTAAGAGCTCCCACATAAAGTCGGTTAGCGCCAAAGAGGTCGCCGTGGAACCGACACCTAACTGTTTCATTAACTTTTATAAAAAAAAGTCTGGATAACTCGCGCAGTTTTTAAGATTTCAATGAATTTCAATTTTTGGGAAATATTAGATTTTATATCAATCTTCTTTACAGTGTTAAAAATTTCTCGCGCGCCAGCTGCAGATATTCACTTACTTGCTTTGAAAGTGCCATGTCCAGCAAATAGTCTATTCAACTACTTACGGAAAATTTGAACAATCTCTCAGAGCTGTAGCCGCAGTTCACTCTGTCAGTGAATCGCTCGACTGATAATGTACTTCACGGTGAATCACTTTTAAGCTAAAATTGTAGACTGTAACACAGACGCTCTTTGTGTGCCAGTCACCGTGATGAGCATCAAAAGCTTTCGCTTTGGAGACTATTCTAAACTATTACAAAAACTTTTTATTTAGTTCTATTCACATAGGTCTTAAAGGTTTAATAACCTTCGCGTAATTAATTATTTTCATTACTTTGAACGAAAAACCCTATGGGACATTCATTTCAGTTAATCCGTCTAACTAATCCAAATTAA
The DNA here is from genome assembly GCA_947652115.1 of Blastomussa wellsi. Taxonomy (NCBI): domain Eukaryota; kingdom Metazoa; phylum Cnidaria; class Anthozoa; order Scleractinia; family Plerogyridae; genus Blastomussa; species Blastomussa wellsi. Next base: position 27,575,351 of record OX393563.1, on the reverse strand, counting down.
TTCATGCGCGTCACTTGATCATTATTAAAGGCGGTAAGTTTCTAAAGAAACTGTGGTGCTGCGTCGGTGGGAAGTATAACAAGATAATTTGGTTTTATCAATTGGGTTGATAATGTAATTTGCCCACCGTAAAGAGATTCGAAAGCTGTCGTTTCGAGCGTTAGCCCTTAGTCGGAGCGAATCTAGGAATTGTGGTTCACACGACCGACAAGACGTCCTTTGGGCTTCGTCAGAGGTAACTTTCCAGTTTTGGGGAAACGATTCGCAGCATGTGATAGAATAGCTGTCATTCAATGAGTCGATACTGATTGTTTTCTTTAATTGGATTAAACGGCTTGTGAGCGGAAGTGGACTGTCGATTCAGCAGACATCCATCGCGAAGGAACGCGTGACGAAGCCCAAAGCACACAAGCAATTAAATAGTTGCTCAAATTTCAATTAAAAATTATAGTGCGTTACTCGGCTTGCAACGCTAAAATTACCTTCTGGCCATGGACTTAATGAAAGAGCGGTAAAATTGTTTGCAAACGCTGAAAACCAACAAACAATTGAAATCTTGCCGCAACTACTATGAAGACATTATTGATCTCGTAGATGTTTAGGAAGACGGTTTTAATCCCTCAAAAGCTGTCGCCGCTGCACACAATCGATTCTGGCCATAGTCTTGCATGAAAGAGCTATAAAATTGTTTGCAGACACTGAAAACCAATAAACTCTTGCCGTAACTACTTTAAACAATTTTTATCTCGTAGATGTTCAAAAAACACTGCACCCAAAGCTGTGCAAGTACGCTTACCTACAAAAGACAATTATAAATCAAGAGAAAACAATACTGATATGCTTTTGGTCAGTAGCCCTTAAAGGGCTCTAGTCAGCCTCCGCCATTTTTGATGCCATCGAAACTATGGAAATTCTATGGTGAAGCCTAATCTTATTACATTGCTATATGTTACTGGAAGTGTTTAATTGCAAATTTAGCTCTCTTTCGTTTCGACACGCTCAGCGTAAAATATAATACTGAACTCTCGCATGTAAACAATAACAAAGGTGTGGCTGACCGTGACCTATACGCTTCCTGCTTTGGTGTTGCGGGCAAGACATCGATGTCGCGGCCAGAAAACTCACGGTATATTTGGATTTGAGAAAAGCACTGAACCCAGAGGTTAAGGTTGCTCAATAGTCAAGGAAACCTTTTACTTGAAAATCAAACTTAATTAGACACTCATCACCACCACACTAGTTGCCATGAATGATGGCAAACATAATGCTATGTGCTATATAGTTATTCCGAAGGGTTTTCGCTCCAATTTTCATGCATCTTCTCTCTCTCATTCTAATCAATATCGTCGCCAAACACCTTCGTGACGTAGAGAAAGACGACAAAAATGCATCGAAACCGGTCGCGAGACACTTCAATCTCCCAAATCATTCTAAGCATTCTATGGCAGTCTGCGGCCTTTCCCTTCATCAAGGAAACACGGAAAGCCGTAAAACTCTAGAACAAAAATTTATTTTTCAAATCGGCACTCTTAATCCTCACGGTAGCAACAAACGCTTTTTATTCAACTAATTTATTCCGTTGTTTGCACGTTACCAGGCACCAGCCAATAGCGAAGCTCCATCTTTCTGTATATAAAAAAACACACGACCCACAATTCCTTGATTCGCTCCGACGAACGGCTAACGCTCGAAACGTCAGCAATTGAATCCCTTTACGGTGGCCAATTGACATTATCAACCCAGTTGATAAAACCAAATTATATTGTTATACTTCCCACCGACGCAGCACCACAGTTTCTTTAGAAACTTACCCCCTCTATTCATAATGATGTTGGGTCTCTTGTTGCCATGGCAACAGTACAAGCTTTTGTACAGTGTCTCAGAGGGTGCTTTTCTTAGGAAAATAATTTGAGAAAAAACGCCAAGTCACTCAGGCAAGAAATAATTTTTTACAGATTATGTTTACAATGGTCTATGCAATGGACTAAAATGGTTGGCTGGCATTTGGCCAATTCTCAGCAACAGTGTTATGCCTACTGTAGCAAAAGAATTTACCAGATAAGTATTATTTTAGTTCATTGCATAGATGTTTATCAACCTTCAGCCTGAGCCCCAGAAAGCTGGAAAAGTTAAAAGCATGGAAAAATAGAAATGTTACCATTTACATCTTCCATGATATGATATTTCACAAACGATGACGCTAAAATTTGTGTTTTTATCGGAAGTGAATGGGATTTCCGAGTGAGGAACTGGGTCGGTTGTTAGGCTCTTTGACCATTTATCGCTTTTTCTCTGATTTCTTTTCATCCTGGTAGCTCCTTTGTAAGTTTATTTTGACTTTTCAAGCACTGTTTGCTTCGTGAACGCCATATTTGATTTGGAAACTTGTACCTAGTCCTCGAAAGTCAAAAATTGAGAACCGAAAGTATCGATTCAAACAGTTCGGTTATCGGTTAAAACTCACAAATGACCTTGGTCGTAACACCTATCTGTTAGTTTTAATTTACATAAATTGCGTGCCGCGGGCACATATTCCTCGATAAAGGGCAAATAATGTTTGTACAGTAGTGTCAAAAGCACTCATACCAACTCTCCTCGGATTATCCGGGAGTCTCCCGGATACAGAATGAATCTCCCGGTCTCCCGTACGGGTCACCAAATCTCCCGGATACGAAGGAAAATGCTTGAAATACGAGTTTTCACTCTTTGGGAGGAAATTTTGTATTTGACGCATTTCTGTGGATGAATTGGTTGAGCTCTATTTTTTAACTCCGTTTTGAAAATATCTTGACGCAAAAATTGACGGTCTCCGGGATTTCACTTTTTTTAAGGTTGGAATCTCTGTGAAAGGAGAATAAATTCATTAAGTTTGGAAGTGAACTAAGAAACGAAAAGGAGGAAAATATCAAACCGTAGGAACAAAAAGTCATAATAACACCCCTCTGTAACAGACCCAGTGGAATCTTTATCCTCACTGGGTTTTCGGGAAAAAAGTCACCGGGTTGGCTAATTTCCCATTGGGTCTGTTCGTTTTGTTTTATTTTGCTTATTTATTATTATTATTTTTTGCAAACAAAATGCACTGGGTCACACCGCACAGTCTCTGCGTAAAATCAAAATATTCACTGGGTACTGGGGAGACTAAATTTCCGCTGGGTAGGGGAAAATAATCCACTGGGTAGGGTTTCAGCGGGGTGTATAATTGTGTATAATTGCTGTTTCTGTATTTTAACAGCGGTGTAAACGGGATCATACAATGCCTTCGTTTGTATGCTTGCATTCGTTGTTCCCAGTGGAAACGTGAATTTGTATTGCGCGAGGGGCTATTTTTTTGTTTACGTCTCCTAAAGCACTTTGCGCCCTTCATTCTCAAATATATGTTCTTCAACTCCTCTCTGAAGCTCCCATTATAATAGCCAAATATTAGTGGATTTAAAACCGAACTCGCCAATGATAATGTCTCAAATGTTGCACTAAGTATGAACTCGGTCAAAAACTCTTTTTCTAGTTTAAGCTCATCTTGGAAATTTTGAAAGGCAGGCCAGGTACATCGTAGCAGCTTGCAATTGCATCCAAGGTTTCGTCGTCAGAAATGACTTCGACCTTTTGACTGCACAAAAATGGCGCCGAACACAGCGCGCCGTAAATCCATGACAGTGCAACCAAGTTTCTGCTATGTTTCCAAGTGACTGTTCTTGCTCGAAACGGATGAACAATGTGAATGTAGCGATCAATCGCAATCCCAGCGAGAAGAGCAAATGTTACCGCTAAAGTTGTATATTGACCAAATTCTCCAATTTTACACCCGACATCGCTTCTTGCAATAATCTGATCTTCTAAAAGATCGGGAGTAGCAATGATCCGAAATAGAATATCGGTAATTACTAAATTCAGTAAATGAAAGTTGGAAAAGCTCTTAAAGCACTTTTTCTTGCGAACCAATATCCAGCAAATTAAAGCATTTTCCAAAATTCCACAGATTATTAAAATCCCGCCAACTACCTGCAATGCAACATAAATGTTGCCATCAGGGTGGAATTCTTCAGTTAAATTTTGGTTGTAGAAATCGATAAGATTTTCATTCTCTGTGCGATTCCACTCCATGAGTTTTCCAAAGTCCTTTTCAATCATAGCCCAGTCTATATCACAGTTTCAATCGAACAGAAACTTTCAATACGAAAGTAAGCCTTTGCTAAGTTCACCTTGCTAGACCCTCTGTCATCTATTGTACCAGTCAAATCGAGGCTTACACATCCCCCGGGCATTTGAATTTTTTTGTGTTTAAATTTCGCCCACCCGGGGCAAAAACGCGTTCAAATGCCCCCACCCCCGGGAAAATTACTAAGTGAATGGATTACCACTTCAACTTTTTAGTAGCTTCTATAATGCTCCTGAAGTCCAGATCAAACGTAGTAATCAAACTGTCACAGAACCCTAACATCTGTCGGTGCGGTTTTAGCTCCGAGAACGCGATTATATCTCAACCACTCAAATAGCTTTGGCGAGCCTAAAGCCTCAGTCCTTTGCTTTTTAACCAAGAAGCTGTAATCTTTTACTTTAAAATCCTCAAAACTCGCCATGTCGGCCTCCGCCATGATTATCAACCCCCGTGAAATCGCCGGGACTCGTAACGTGAAATCGAAGCTAACTTTCAAATTCCCCACCCTATATGAGTGAGGATCAAATTCCCCACTCCCGGGAAAGGCAAGGGCGTCAAATGCCCGGGTATGCCCCCGGGGGGGATGTTGAAGCTTCGATTTGACTGATACATAAAGCGGGCTCAACTGAGAGGTGTATTGCCCGAGTAGTGCAACCTGCTTTTTTATCATTTCACACCATGGGTGAAAGCAAGTCAACGGCATGATTTCCTCAGTCGGCTTCGGCCGAAGATCATTTCAATTATGTGCATAAATTGCACAAAGGCAATAATCTTTCCTTTTCCATCGACGAACTGACACCCCGTTAAATTTTTCACCATTAGAGCCAGCTGGCAGTAATGTTTAACTTTTATGTGTATTGAAACAGGGAAAACTGAAATGAACGTCAGTAATCAATTTGGCAAGTGTCATGAAACTAGTTTAAAAAATTTAACTGGAAGTTCGGTTTCAGACAAAGATCAATCAAGTTTTTCAGTAGCACGTGGTGAACATCATGTTTTGTTGAACAATTAAATATTGTAACTATATAAATAAAACATAAAATATTAAAGCTTTCAGGGAACATAAAAGTTTGGCCTGCAAAATCTCCTTCAAGGTCCTTCTTTCCCATGATATTTTTGGTGCTTCTAAAATAATGGTGGCAAGCAAAAGTTTTAAACTGGCTGTTCAAGGAATTCAATGTATTTGGGCCATGCACTGAAAACATCATTGTTGAAGTAAAGCCCCCATTATTTATACTAAAATTTAGCCCCAGGTTCCTGTAATATCTGATTATTTGCAGGGTTCTATTTTTGTTCTACAAAACACTCAGCTAATATAAACACTGGCTGAATTCTCCGCTCAAACTTCCATTATATCGAGAAGAAAATCTTTGGAGAAATCGAAAGAGAGAATATTTTTTAAAGAAGATCAATATTAAATTGTTACAAAGAAAAGTAAACAAGTTTATTTCACTGAAATGTTTTATCTGAAAGCACATTATGTTAATCCATCCTCGTAATTTGTCATCTTAATTCACGCTTTCTAATGGGTTCCCGGCTGTTATTTGTCCTTTGTACTTTCCCGCCAATCAACCATTGAAGTCGGGTTAGTTTTCTCTGACTTTTAAATTAAAATTGTGGTTATGACAATTTTGAAAACAAGTTACATTCAGTATGAATGTTAGTAACCTAGCGGTTTTGTTGTACTGTTTAGCCCAATAAATTAAAACTGTGCTGCCATTCGTTTCATCGACGCATTTTGTAAACCTGTCGCTGAGCTTGTGAAGTCCGTAATGCTGTTTTGCCGGTCTTATGTAAACAGGACTGAACATTTAACTCCAAGTTGTTTTGAGTTTGTTGTAGCAGCAGCAGCAGCAGCAGCAGCAGCAGCAGTAGCAGTAGCAGTAGTAGTAGTAGTAGCAGCAGCAGCAGCAGCAGCAGCAGCAGCAGCAGCAGTAGCAGCAGTAGCAGTAGCAGTAGCAGTAGCAGTAGCAGTAGCAGTAGCAGTAGCAGTAGCAGTAGCAGTAGCAGTAGCAGTAGCAGTAGCAGTAGCAGTAGTAGTAGTAGTAGTAGTAGTAGTAGTAGTAGTAGTAGTAGTAGTAGTAGTAGTAGTAGTAGTAGTAGTAGTAGTAGTAGTAGTAGTAGTAGTAGTAGTAGTAGTAGTAGTAGTAGTAGTAGTAGTAGTAGTGGTAGTAGTGGTAGTAGTAGTAGCAGTAGTAGTAGTTGTTGTGGTTCGGGTTCGAACACGGACTCGGAGACGTGAGTTGAATGCGAACACGTTTATTACAACTACTAAGCGAAGGGAAGAGGTACACGATCAATAAATTAGCGGCCTTATATACACACCGAACGGCCTGGCACTAATGCGACGGCCGCAGGCCGGAAATACTAATTTCTAAGCGATATCACGACATCCCCCTTTTCTTAAGGATAACACACTGGTTAAAACAAACAGAAAATGTTCAAGTGCAAATGCATATTGCATGCTTATAAGTTCAGTCTATCTGGAGCTTTAACTTGTCTACTGGAGCGTCGAAGTGGCAGCACAGGAGAGGGATCTGAGGTCGGTCCTGAAGACACGGGCTCGGCTGCCTCAGCAGAGGCACAGGCAGTACTTTGGGCTTCATGTGAAACAGAGTCGTCAACTGGAATATCAACAGGGATCTGGTCACTTTGGAACTTAAAAGACTCTCCCGTCGCACGAAGATGACGACGATTTCTTCTAAGCGTGCCGCCTCTTTCAGTGTTCATCTTCACCAAATAGGAGCGTGGGGTACTAGCCACACCCTGGACAATGCCTGGCTTCCATGTACTAGTAGCTGGATCAAGGACGCGAACACGATCTTCTGGAAAGAGCGGGTGCAGTGGCTGTTGGGCCGTTTTGTCGAACTGCACTTTCTGCTTATCCTGTCTGAGTTGGAGTTTCACATTGATGTCTCCATTTGCAGATAACGAAGGTTTGGAGACAGCTGGCAAGTTTGTCTGGTATACCCAGCCGTTGAGAAGTTCTGCAGGTGACGGCAAATCATGACTGAGTGGGGTGCTACGTAGACAAAGCATAGCCAAATGAGGGTCCTGGCCTGATTCTTTGCACTTTTGCAGAAGATCTTTCACAGTTTGCACAGTCCTCTCACTCATACCATTGGACTGAGGATAGAGCGGGCTTGATGAAACGTGGACAAATCCGTAATTACGACTAAACTCCTGGAAAGCTGCAGATGAGTACTGGGGACCATTGTCAGTTACAAGCTTGCTGGGAATTCCATGTTCTTCAAAAACAGATTTGAGTTGCGCAACAACTGCGGACGACTGGATGTGGGAAAGCATCTTTACAACAGGAAACTTGCTATAATAATCGACTACCATCAAGTAATTAGCATTGTTCCAATAGAATATGTCTGAACCTAACGTATGCCACGGCTTCTGCGGTACATCATGAGGCAGTAGGGGTTGCTTGACATTCAGCTTCTGGTGACGCTGGCAGGGTGGGCAACTCTTAACCAGCTCCTCAATATCACCATTGATGTTTGCCCAGAATACTGACCCCTTTGCTCTAAGCTTGCATTTCTCAGCACCTTGATGGGCATAGTGTAGTTGTCGAAGGACGTCAGGTTGCAAGGACCTAGGGATGACAATACGTGTCCCCTTCAGTATCAAACCATTGGATACAGTGAGCTCATCGTGATAGTTCCAGTAAGCATGAAGATAAGCGGGGCAATCGGACCTCTTTTCAGGCCATCCATACATGATGATCTCACGCAGAGCTGACAAGGCTGTATCCTTGGCGGTTTCATCCTGTATTTGAGACACTCTCAACGGGCTTGCATTAAGATGGAGATGGACCTCATGCAAAGATACGTCTAGCCCTTGCACATCTTCACCAGAACAGGAGCTGATTCTTGAAAGAGCGTCAGCGACAGGTATGTCCTTACCAGGGACATATTTGATTTGTGCATCATACTTCTGTATGCGCAACATCATCCGAGCGATACGGGGAGGTGCGCTTGACAGATACTTCTTGAAGATAGCCTCCAGCGGTTTATGGTCAGATTCCACGGCAACAGGCCGGCCATAGGCGTAATAATGAAACTTCTCCAAACCAAAAAGAACAGCCAACATCTCTCTCTCGATATTGGAATATCGACTCTCAGTATCAGACAGCAACTTGCTAGCAAACTCTACTGGACCATTGGCTTGTAGGAGAACTGCACCTAAGCCCTTCTGAGAGGCATCCACTTGAATGGTTACGGGCTGAGTACTGTCAAAGTACTGCAGTGCGGTAGGGGCCACAATGGCTTTCTTGATACGATCAACGGATGACTGGTGCTCGGGGCTCCAAACAAAGTCACTTGTTTTCTTGGTGAGCGCCCAAAGATTAGCTGCTATGGATGCCAAGTTAGGAACGAAACGGCTTAGGAACTTGACCATCCCGAGGAACGATTGGAGATCTGCAAGGCTGGTTGAGGGATCCATGGACAGTATGGAATCGATCTTCCGTGGATCAGGCTGGAGACCTTCAGCACCTATGATATGGCCAAAGAAGGGAATTCGAGTGCATCTGAACTTACACTTGTCCAGGTTAAAGCGAAGGCCAGTCTCACGAGCACGCTGGAGAACAGCACGAAGGTTTTCATTATGGTCACTCCAGTCCTCCTTGTAGCCATACACAACAATATCGTCTGCAATTCCGGTAACACCAGGTAAGTCACCAAAGGTTTCATCTACCTTTCTTTGGAAGATGTCCTGAGCGCAGACTAGACCGAATGGTAACCGCAGGAACCGGTATCTTCCAAAGGGCGAATTAAAGGTCGTACACAGGGAACTCTTCTGGTCAAGCTTGATGTTCCAATAGCCACTACGTGCGTCAAGGATAGAGAAGCACTTCGCACCGTTAAGCCTCGGAAGAATGTCCTCAAGTGTAGGTGTGAAGTAGTGTGGTCTCTTGACGGCACAGTTCAGATCTTTGGGATCTAGACAAAGACGCAATGCACCAGTGCTCTTTGTGACACATACCAAAGAATTTACCCAATCGGTGGGCTGGGTAACCTTAGCTAATATCCCTTGTGCAACAAGCGAATCAAGTTCCTTCTTCAAGGGTTCCTTGAGGGCTTCTGGAACTCTTCGAGGAGGGTGCACAACCGGGGGAACAGCCGGATCGATGGTGATATGATATTCACCCTGGAAACAGCCAATGCCCTCAAAGCAATCTTTGTACTGTTTGAGTAGCTGTTCCTTGGCAACCGGGTCAGGATCACAAACAGGCTTGGGTGAAGTACTTGGTCCAGAAATCTCTTCTTGGGTTGTGATGCAGAAATTCATGGTAATCAAATTCAAATCTTCACAAGTTGGTAAGCCTAATATGGTCGGACCGTCTGCATCCACGACATGAAACGGATACGACTTGCAGGAGCCTCCATAAGCCAATTTGAGTGGCAAGTGCCATGATGACCAACGACATGTCCACCAAAACCAGTGATGATAGTGCTTGATGGCGACAAGCAAGTGGGAATACCACCAGGGTTACATGATGACTGTGGAAAGAGTGATTTGTAAGTGCTCAAAGAGATAACATTCCCCTCAGCACCAGTGTCAACTTTACACAAAAGCGGTTTCTTGCAGTGATCTAAATCCACTTCCACCTCCAGGAAGGCTTGGGTTGCACTCTTTGTGACCTGATTTACTGACAAGGTATGGAAATACAACTGATCTGGAACCGATAGTTCAGAGCCGCCTGCCTGATCACAACCTTCGAGGCTATGAAGATGATGCTTTTCCCTACCAGGAGGCTGCTTCACCTTCGCAGGTTTAGGATGCCTTTGACGACCACCCCTTTGACGACCACCGCTTAACTTCCCCTTTGGGTCAGGCTTGGATGAGCGGCAGACTTTTTCCCAGTGATTCTCTTTACCGCACGCCCGACACGTTGAACCGTAAGCAGGACAAGATGAGCGCTTGGAAATATCGTGCTCAGTGCCACAACATCCACATACACGAATGGTGGGGCCGCGGGGCTTGACGGGAACACTTCCTCCATGCTTTAGAGCATCAACACGAGTAGAACTATCAGGTGAAATTTCTTTGATTTGGTTACTTGTCACCTCCTCTGTGCGGGCAATGTTCAGGGCGGTATCAGGTGTGAGAGTTGCGTCCTTGTCAAGGAGCTTGGTTTGCGTACGCTTTGAATTCGATCCGAAAATCAAGGCATCAATGATATGCTCGTCAGGGCTCGTAAAATGGCATTCTTCTACAAGAATTCGAATTTTCTTAACAAATGAATCAACAGCCTCACCAGGTTCTTGCTTCAAGGTCCTGAGCTTGTACCTTGCGAGGCGAAAGTTGCTCTTCGGAGATAGGTAATTCTCAAAGCGTGTCCAGTAGGTGTTGAGTTTCTTCTTCTCCGTGGCGGTTAAAACCCACGTGGAAACTAATTCGATTCCATCGTCACCCGACCAGATCAGAAGATAGCTAACCTGTTCTTCCTCCGATTCTCCTTGAGTGGGCCAGAAAAGTAAAGCTCACAACGGGCTTTGAACTTTTTAAATGCCTGCGGGGCGTCCGGTGAATGCCAGTCCATAGAAGGAATAGGTAAACCAGCAAGTTCCGCCATCTTGATTCCGACGAACGTGAAGAGAAGCCTTTTAACCGACCAGGTTTCGCTGAAAGATACGGCGAAGGTATCCAAGACTTCCAATTCAACAATCTGGCACCGCTCCTGACACCATGTTGTGGTTCGGGTTCGAACACGGACTCGGAGACGTGAGTTGAATGCGAACACGTTTATTACAACTACTAAGCGAAGGGAAGAGGTACACGATCAATAAATTAGCGGCCTTATATACACACCGAACGGCCTGGCACTAATTCGACGGCCGCAGGCCGGAAATACTAATTTCTAAGCGATATCACGACAGTAGTAGCAGTAGCAGTAGCAGTAGCAGTAGCAGTAGCAGTGGCAGTAGCAGTAGCAGTAGCAGTAGCAGTAGCAGTAGCAGTAGCAGTAGCAGTAGCAGTAGCAGTAGCAGTAGCAGTAGTAGTAGTAGTAGTAGTAGTAGTAGTAGTAGTAGTAGTAGTAGTAGTAGTAGTAGTAGTAGTAGTAGTAGTAGTAGTAGTAGTAGTAGTAGTAGTAGTAGTAGTAGTAGTAGTAGTAGTAGTAGTAGTAGTAGTAGTAGTAGTAAAACTTTATTTAAACACGGAGAATAAATAGTCAGAATAAATAGTCATGTTGTTTTGCAGATGACGACACAGAAATGTACAAAACTATAAAACGGACGTGCAGAGCGATTGTTTTTGCTCATTAAACCTATTGTTTTGTGGCGTTCTCGTTGCCCTTGCCGTCCTACTTGCTAAAACTCCCTAATGAGGAAGTAGCGTGGCCGAGTGGTTTAGGGCGCTGGTTTTGTAATCCGGAGGTCCCGGATTCAAGGCCTTCACCCTGCCACAAGCGGGAATTGTTTTCCTCGGTCACGCTTTGTTACAAGATCGCGGGATGTTTGGGAGATCACGAGAAAAGTTTGTAAATCACGAGCGGCAGGCGAGTGATTTACAAACTTTTCGAGTGTTCTCCTAAACATCCCAAGTGGGTTATTACCCCTATAAACCCATAGAAAGTGTGGTCTATTGCTTTTATATAAAAATTCATTCCATGGGTTTACCGACATAATAAACCATAGCTGATTGACCAATCACAGCGCGCGCATTGCTTTTGTTATTATATAAGTTGAAATATTTGTTTCCTTAGTTTCTGTGACAAGCCTCAAAACTAGCTAAGCCTAGTGCTTATGAAGCCAAGTGCATGACCAGTTGGCCACTATAATTAAATAACATCTACATTTAAATTTTTTACATTTTAAATTACTGAAAACTACAACAGAATTCACGGAAAGGATTTTTTGTTTGAGAAGGCGGAAAGTTCGAGGAAGAGGGGTCCTGCTGTCCTACGGAGTCCGCTTCACTGATTTTAAAAAATCAATTAAATATTTGCTGAATTGTAATGTACTTGATTGCATTTGAAATTACCATTGCAAATTTCATCGTTAGAAATAATTATGTGAATGCAAACAAATATTGAAATGGAACAAATATTCTGAAATATTCTTCAAGCATACAATTTTATTTCACATATTATTAAGATAACGTAACGTTTGTTTACATTTTACAACTTTGTCACTCGGCCCTCACCATCACTTGCTCCGTCTTCCAAAACACAAGCATTCTGCTCCCGAAAACAGTATTTTCAGTAGTTGTCGTTCTTGTGTTCAAACCAAAGTCATGTTGCTTCTCTGTCTTTCGGTATTCCGTATTCGAATGCCGTTTGCATTTTTGAAGACATTTTGAACAATGACTCCCGCAACAACACTTCTTTAAGTCCTCTCGAAATGACATATTGTAATAACCAAATATTAAAGGGTTTAAAATTGAACTTGTAAATGTGAAAAGATCGGTTACGTCATCTACGATGAGTAAAATTATGTACTCTTTCTCGTGTTTCATGTTTTCTTCCCAAGTATTTTCCTCGCTTTCCCAATCGACTGAATATTCTAAAGAAACCGCTTCAAAGGCTTGGAGGCAAGTCCAAATGAGTTTCGGTCCCCAACTTACAAAGTAAGCAAGCACAATTACAATCATCATCTTCACAGCTCGAAGTTTAGCCTCTGCTATTTTTGAATTGATAACTTTACTTCGAGCTCGCTGCCAGAGGACTTTTAAAATCTTTCCATATGCTACAGCCATTAAAAACAATGGGACTATGAACGCGAAGACAAGAAAAATACTGGATGATATTTGAAACGGTGGACCTGGCGTCGAGAGACAAAGTTCGTATTCTGTATCAGCTGTGAGATTCCAGTCAGCTTTTACGTATTTCGTGCTGTACAGGAATGGAGAAGAGCAAGCTGCAGCGTATAACCACGAAATTATGACCACATTACGGCTGTGTTTCCACGTAATGGTCCTGGCCTTTATTGGATGAACAATATGAACATATCGGTCGAAAGAAATTCCTAGCAGAAGGGTGAATGTAACTGCGAGCGTGGTGTAGGTACCAAACGCGCCGAGCTTGCAAACTGCATTGCTTCCATGTTTAACAGCGATGTTTTCAATGGTTAGCAAAACTGGTGTGAGAAC
>OX393563.1:27519590-27557090 GCA_947652115.1 Blastomussa wellsi | reverse complement strand
TTGGGAGCAAATCGCTTTGTTCTAGGAACTGTAAAGATAGTACCACAAGGCGGGTATGGTGTTTTCATAAACAAATATATACCTTTTGATGTTCAAGTAGCAGTACTGCAGATACCAGCGTTTTACGTGGTACAGTGCACACAGGTTCCTACTAGCCCCCCACCCCCTCTGTAAGACTAATTTATTAATTGGTATTAATTAGTTAAACAAACATTAAAGTTTACACATTAGCGCTTTATAGCTTTAGTGCCATAGTGGGTTAGAAGAGGACAGCCCACAACACATCATCCCAATAGTGCACTCTGCACTAAAAATGAGCTTTCAATAGACCACGTTCGATACACTGCATCTGGTTTTGTATCTATATTTGGTTTTGTTGGAAAATTTGCATTTTAACCAGAAAGCCGAATGTGATTATCAACTTCTTTCAGTTAAGCCATCATTTATGATGTCGCATCTGTAAATTTCTCATGAAACGTTAAAAGCGAAAAAGACAAATATTGTCAAAGAAGCGTTGTTTAGTAAGGCGGTTTCTGCCGAATATTCAAGCAACAAAGGCAAAAACTTAAAGGACGTCTCAAAACGAACCCATAACATGACCACAGTTTGATTAAGAACCTTTCGACATCGCGATACTTACGAGCATCGCGTCGCTTCATCGCGTGAAGAGCCCAAAGAAGTGTTTACACTAATGGAAACCTACAATTAGTGATCCAGCTATGCCAACGGACTGAAGCTACGAAAGGACTGCTGTACACACTGAAATTTTACATGCAAAAGCCATCACTTATTATAATTTGAGTAAAATTAAGAGCTTTGTTCTTCACTCTGTACTTAAAATAAATGCAAGTTTTTTTACACATTTGTAAATTGATATTTTAAAACTAAGCAGATATTCTTTGATGCAATGTTTTTCAACAAGACAAACGAATATTTGCTTCCTAATCAAGAATGTCACGCAATCTGAACACTTCATCCCAACAGCTTCTTGAGCAGCAGCAAAAGACAAAGGAGCACGCAATGTCACGCAATCTCCGTAAACTTTCAGAGCTCGGATTCACAAGTCGAAGGGCCGTGCCAGCGCTTACTTCCTGGAGGAATGCCGCTGTGAAGTAAGAACTGCCGCAAACGAAGCAATGTCCAGTTGGTGAGCTAAGAAGGTTTGTCAAATGAGATGGCAGAACAAGAGACGACAGGTTTTCATCGCTGAGCGATTGAACTGTGAAGTAAAATCAATAAGTACAGAGTTTATATTGGTTAGTCTCGACAGTTTCAAACCTTAGAAAACTTAGAGGGGGTAAGTTTCTAACGAAACTGTGGTGCTGCGTCGGTGGGAAGTATAACAATATAATTTGATTTTATCAACTGGGTTGATAATGTCAATTGGCCACCGTAAAGAGATTCAATTGCTGACGTTTCGAGCGTTAGCCCTTAGTCGGAGCGAATGAAAACTTAGAAAACTTAGATTGCAGTGAAGCTGGTAAAAGACTGTTTCCGCACTTGCCTACTTCGGCTTATGCAACAAACGGTAGACTGATTCCCACGGCGAAATTAAAACAGAGATAAAATCACATTAAAACAAGTACAATATATTTGCCCGATATTTCGGTTTGAAAAACAAACCTTCGATGGGGGCTTAAAAAAATGAATGCAAAAATACAAAATGACCGTTAAGGCGGCGAAGTACGAGATACAAAAACCCTTAACTTGTCGCGAAACATTGTTTCCTTGCAAGTTTTGGGTCGATGTTTCGCGTTTTTCACCTTGCGTGATCAACTTGTCGTGCAACAAAAACATTTGTTGCGGGTTGAAGAAATGCAGCGCGCTGATTGGTTGATTTGCTTGGAGTGGATCTGTGAAAAGTTGTGAGTTTCATGAAAAACGAGCAACAAAGCCAAACTTTGTTGCTCAAAGTAGACCCACGCTCTACTATTCGCAACAACTTTCTTCAACCCGCAACAAATGTTTTGTTGCGCGACAAGTTGATCACGCAAGGTGAAAAACGCGAAACGTCGACCCAAAACTTGCAACGAAACAATGTTTCGCGGCAAGGTGATGGTTTTTGTGTCTCGTATTTCGCCGCCTTTACATATAAAAGCTTTGAAATATAAAATAAGAAGCTATGATAGGTTAAAAACTGCCTAATTTTGTTCATCGCGTCCATTAATACCAAGCGGCTCAAGTGTCATTGCCTTGTTTATAAGATGTGCCTCACGTGCATATTAGAAGATTTACTTGGGTTTAACCAATCAGAGCAAAGGAGTGCTGATGTGCAACACGTTTTCTATCGCTTTACATGTGATTATATCCGTGCTTTTTACCAAGCAAGTGTTTTCCCGCGCTTTCCGCAACGTTATGTTGTCCCGCGCTTTCCACTGCTTGTGTGCCTTCCCGCGCTTTCCGCTACGTTATGTTGTCCCGCGCTTTCCACTGCTTGTGTGCCTTCCCGCGCTTTCCGCTACGTTTATATTTTCCCGCGCCTCCCAATGCTTGTGTGCATTCCCGCGCTTTACGCAGTCTACAAGCTCTCACTCAAGAGCTTCGGGCTTTAATTGGCTAATTAAATTGTATTCAGCATAGTAAAGGCCTGGCCCAGAGTTGTTCAAAGAGTGGATAACGCTATCAACTGGATAAATCACTATCCAGTGGATAGTGCAGTTTGTTTTGCCAACACTTATCCACTGGATAGTGATTTATCCGGTGGATAGCGTTATCCACCCTTTGAACAAACGGGGCCTGGCCAATAGTCAAGGAAATAAAAACTGAATAATTTTCTTACCACAAGGATAGATCGATCTCAAGCACAACTCTAGAAGAGGAGGAACACTTCCATTATTCTTACTAAGCACGTGCCTCAAATCTAGAACCTGCTGTAATTCTGTCGGAAAAAATATTTGCAGTATTAATTTTATTGTAGGTACCACTGACTGACTGGCTGAATGTGGATTGACTGGCTGCTTAAACTTAGCTACAAAAACCCGAAACACCGAGCTTAAAACAACGTTTGAATATAAGATAGAAACTTTATTCTTGTGTCAAAAATTATCTAGCTCCCAGTAAGACAGGGTGCTAACTGGGGACACAGCATAAATTATCACACAAAAACTAATAACAATTTTAAAAACTGAATGTAACACAATCAGCAGAAGAAAAATACTTAAGGCTTAGATCTAAAACGGAAAGAAACAAAAGTTTGAACTTCGCACATTGAATTGTTTCAAAATTAATGACAGGGCAGTGTTAAAATATTCAGCAATTAATTCCAAGGCGTCTCAGTTCTGTTCGCTACAGCTATTGATTGCATGTTAAAGCTTTTTCTAGCATGTTCCTTTGACTGGAAGTATTTCACGCATGAGTAAAGTTAGCATTTAGTGACTGAAATCAAGTCATGTTGCGTTAGCCATACAAAATTTTCCACGTGTATTTCAGGATGTCTTTCGAGTCAGTGCAAGCTTAAAGTGCACCTAACACCAAAATATTTTTTTGCTAAAATACACCTTTGTACCAGTTCGAAACGCATTCCACCTTTCGTTTCTCCTTTTCATTAAATTCTTGTGACGTCAAATCAAGAATAGACCTACGCCCCTGCTGACTCGGTCGTGGAACAAATGATGAACAGTTTTCCTAATGCTATAAATAGCTAGAATCTGGTGAAAAGGAGAAACGAAAGGTGAAATGTGTTTCGAACTGGTACAAAGTGCACCTAACACCAAAATATTTTTTTGCTAAAATACACCTTTGTACCAGTTCGAAACGCATTCCACCTTTCGTTTCTCCTTTTCATCAAATTCTTGTGACGTCAAATCAAGAATAGACCTACGCCCCTGCTGACTCGGTCGTGGAACAAATGATGAACAGTTTTCCTAATGCTATAAATAGCTAGAATCTGGTGAAAAGGAGAAACAAAAGGTGAAATGTGTTTCGAACTGGTACAAAGGTGTATTTTAGCGAAAGAAATATTTTGGTGTTAGGTGCACTTTAATAGAACAATTTCGATATTTTAATATTCAGCCTAAAACAATAGACATCACTGCAAGGCTCCGGAGAATAAATCCCACAAACTCTATAATTTATACCCCAGAGCCTCGTGCTGAATTTTAAAATATCGAAATTGGTCTGTTAAGGTGACAAAAAAAGTAACAAAGGCGAAACATGTTGATAAAAGACATTTCCAAAGACTTTGGTAAAAGCACACAAATGTGTGGACTGCTGTTTGTAATGAGCTTGACGGTTTGCTTTATCTTTGAGTAGCCTCCTTCACAGCTGGTATTTTTTGGTGGCAACACTACCTCAAAAGAAGAATTGTGTGGCACAGTCACACCCAAAAAATGGCTAATCAGAGCAGTACCTTAATGATTATCACTAAAGTACTTACCATTGTCTCTCTGATGCATTCTGGACAGCTTTTCAAAGGAACTACCCAAGTTCAAACATACAGAGAAAAAAGTGTAAGTATTGTAAGTAAAATGTGTGGGAGGAATAGTGGCATAATGGTAAGCATGCATGCTGTACAACAGATTGGTGTTTCAGTTTTTCATTGGCATATCAAAACACCAAGAAGAGAGTTGAAAATATGACGAGCAGTGGAGTATTTTTGACCAAATTCGAGGAACCCTGTTCAAGGCGTTCAGTCAGTGGGGAGTGACACAAAGGAAAAGCGCTATATTTGGTCCCTCCCAATTTTTTTATTCCATTTTACTTTACGCCATTCCCCACTAACCGAATGCCTGGAAAATGAGGAAAAGGAAAATGAATAGCTGATGTAACACTGTCTCGAGTGTGATATATCTTCCCAGATGAAACAAACTAAGGAGTAAATAGAAATTAAATTATTTAAAGTCGTAAAAATCTAATATGCTAATTAATTCGAGTATCCACAAGTTAGGATTTTCTTTGTTTTAACTTGATGGACCACTATGGCAAATGAAGCAGACAATAATTCTAAATCATTAATTACATGGACAGTATTCCATTCTTTTAAAATAATTTCTTTTTATTAGCCAAATTCTTGCTTGCTGTTATCACTATTCATACATTTTTTATTCTGTAATTGTTTTTCACACTTTTTTACCATATATATATTCATTAATTTGTGCCATTTTTTATCATTCATTAATTAAAGCTGTAGGTTAGCAGGTAAAAGCTACTATTTTAAAGCAAATCTTTAACCAGAGAACGTTTAAAATAGTTTCTTTTTATTAGCCAAATTCTTGCTTGCTGTTATCACTATTCATACATTTTTTATTCTGTAATTTTTTCACACTTTTTTACCATATATATATTCATTAATTTGTGCCATTTTTTATCATTCATTAATTAAAGCAGTAGGTTAGCAGGTAAAAGCTACTATTTTTAAAGCAAATCTTTAACCAGAGAACGTTTTAATTCTTACAATAATTATGTTTAACCCTGGTCACTCTCGTATTTTTAATGCATTTAATGTTCTAAGGAAAATTTATTTCTGAAGTCACACCTTGACCTGGCATGGCCGGCACTGCAGAAGAACTAAACCCCAGGTACAGTCAAAATGAGCCGAGGGATTTAGTTTGTCTGTAATGCAAGCTAACTTTCAACTTGCAAGAATAGAATTAACCAAAGATAAATGAATGTCATATACCAACTTAGCCCAATCATCTTTAAATTCTCCATTTTCAGTATTGTTGCTGGTAGCCGATGAAGTGCAATGTTGCGATCCAGTATCAGTGATTCCAGTGAGACAAGTTTGTCCAAATCTGTAAAGACACAATAATAAGCAGTTGGCGAAAGAAAACAAATCATGGTAAAGGATAGCATCAATGCTTAGTTGCGAGCTCCATTACAAGAAATATTTTGCGAAAGTTACAGGATCAGTCAATCATTCCAAAGGTGTGAAGAACTTTCACTCGTCTTTTACTGCACTACTGACTATCTAGCAAAAGTTTGTCCATTGGTTGACAAAATAATGCTTACAATAAATTAATTATTGTGAATTATTGTTAAGGTAGCGAAAATTCAAGTGCAAATTCACTCTTTGATTTAACGAAATACATGTATAATTGAAATGACATTAACTGCCCTTCAACTTTCGCACAAACTTTCACGATCTTTTGATCGAAAAATCGGAAGAACAGAAAATGAAATCCGCACATTTGGCTTGCATTACTTTTGCACAATACTGTACAAGCACTGCAGACTTGGGGGTGGTGGTGGGGGGCTGTGACCTCCTTGCACGAAAAAAAATACACAATGCTGGAATGAGTGAGCATTAAACAGTTATATACAAATGCCCAGAATTTGCATTTAAAAACAAGACGTTCGCAACTTGCATGCTTATTGAAACTATTTTCAAAAGTAGTCTGCTGACTCAAACTTGTAAGCACACTGTAGGCTATAATCTAGACTTGTCTGCAAAGCGAACAACTTTGATAAAGTCATTGTGGCACACAAGAAGCACATATTAATCAAAAATCTGATTAAGCAATCTACCACTTCATGTGAACACCCGCTTGATACAGACAGTCGGTTTTGTTTTTTTGTTTTCTTCCAACTGCTGTTGCCCGAATCCCTAGCATTTTGCCCAAATAATTTCAGCAATTTTGAAACTGGGAGGCTGCAGACCTCTCAACCTAGTGGCTCGTACAACAATAGATCTAGCCCCCTCACTGGCATTCTGCAGACAGCTCATTAAAGGTTGTTACCTTGAGGTAAAGTTGAAAGATTATTGCCACTCGCATAAAGTTCAGTCAGTCCTTGATGTGTCATTAATTGACAAGGAATCTTCTGAACTGCATTCCCATCAAATGACAGAATCTTGAGGGAGGAGCAATTACACAGTTGCCATGGCAACCATTCAAGCTTGTTATTGATGACATTTAAATCCCTTAAATTTGTGAGATTTCCAAGCTCTAGGAAAACAAAAGAAATTGAATAGGTGTTTTAAAGCTGCCACTAATCATGTAACAGGGAAAAAAAAGGAACAGTTTTGACACTTCTTTTTATGTAACATGCTCACCTTTAGGCAAGAACGACAACTGATTGTTTGCGAGGTGTAGCGACGTGAGTGACCTCAGTTGACCGATGGCTGGAGTCAGTTTCTTCAAGAAGTTATTGCAAACATTTAACTTTTCAAGCGACAAAAGCTTTCCAATTTCTAATGACATTAAAACAGTGATAAAAATAATATATACATCTTATTAACCAAGAGCGGGGGTCGTACTGGGAGAATATCGACCCAAACAGACAAAATACAACCTAAATACCTTAATACTTTATATCTATCTATTGTCTTTTATATCTATCTATTGTCTAAGTACACTTATACACTTAAAATACACGTCTTTTCTTTACTTCTAAATGCCGCCTAGTATTTATATTGCCCCTGGAGGGAAATCTCTATTTCTCATAAGCTTTGCTTCTCGGAGATTTCCCTGCCACAGTCAATTCTTCAAAGTTGTATGCTCATTTTAAATTTAATATTAGTTAACTATTTGTTATCTTTTCTATTCTACTTATAAGTTATTCTGTGTGGCAAGATAATAAAATAAAATAAAATAAAATAAAATAAAGGCTGTGACAGAATGCAGTGGCCGTTTCAAAACAAGCCAGAGACTGCCGGAGTTCCATGGGTTGCTAGATTATATGTTGCTGATTGCTCTGGTCATAGCAACCAGCTTGCAACAAACATGTTTACTTGTCACAGATGCCCACTCTTCAAAACATTTTGAAATTCCTGGGTATGGACTAAGCTCACCGAGTCCATACAGAAACTACCAGTATATTATTTTTGACCAAGGGTGGTATTCTCCCAATACGGTTTCCAGCAAGCTTGGTTAATAAAAAATTTATTACACAACTGAAAACAGTCTTTTCTTACAGACAGAAACGTACAGTAAACAAAGTAGAGAATGGGGCTTTGGCCAAGCAGCAATTGGGTGTTTCAGTCGGAAAAATCCCTAATCATGTTGTTTTACACATCAATTAAAAAGTATGGGAGGGTTTTTCAAGACAGTCAAGTTAATTTTTCCTTCTGTAACTGATTGAAATACGTACATGATATCACATGTGGGATCTTGCATTCGGGACAATACCCAGTCCAATACTTATATTGGACCAGCAATGGGGCCATTTGATTGGTTGATTTTAGTTATTGACCCTCTGAGTACCTTAGTCGTGTAATAATTATAATAATTATTCAGATTGAGAGGGCCAATTATAACTACAATCAATCAATCAATCAGATTACTCAAATGCCGGCCCAATATTTTCTATTTATTTCCACTGTCCGCTTTTATCTATAAAATTCTTGTAATCAGTCTCTTATTAACCAAACTAGATTATCTATGTTAGACCATCTCCATGTTTTTCTCCATTTAGCATTGTCGAACTGACCCAAATTTTCATGTTTTCAAAAAAAAAGTTATGAGGAAGGTAATTTGACCCAGTTCAAACAATTTTTAAACCTTTAAAATGAAATATAGATGTTGTTTTGACCATACAGATTTTCAGTTTTAGCTTTAACTTCAGAGAAAATGTGTGACCACTCTCACATAAAAGGCTTTCCACCCATGTTAGAGAAAAATTGTAAACAAACTATTTCCGTTGCTGCGCCCTGCCATTCGACTCTCCTTGACACTTTTTTCGGAGGTAGGCCTTTTTTTCTTTTCCGACCGACTGACCCACAATCAGGAAGCATTCAATGATAAACAAAAAAGAGGCCTAACTACAATATATGAATTTCTGTACCATCTGGTAGCTGATTAAGTTCATTAGAATGCAAGTACCTGCAATATTAAAAACAACGAACCATAGAATCAAATCACTGCTATAAGCTTAAATGTTGATCTAGCTGATTTTAATCGAGACTTAACAAAAATCTTGAATCACTACACACTTACACTTACAGTTCTACTAAATTTCCAAGTTTCCAGATATCTGCAGGCTGAAGGGTAAAATTGCAAAGAGGCATTGAGACAAATCACTCTACAAAAATCTGCCGTGTCTGAGGTTACATGCATCCATGCATATACTAGCATCTTCTTACCAGTTTTTTCAGTAAATTTCGCTTCAAATAAAGCTTCTTTATCTTGGACAAAGTTAGAAGTTCTTCCGGCAACTCGCAAAGCTTGCGATAATTTAAGTATATGTTGGTGTGCCCATGGAATTGAGCTTCCAAAATCTCGTCCTGCACAGAAGCACACATTAGAAACGTCAAATGATTAACGACAAAAACATCTGAGCAGATGAACGCTCAATCTCGACCGCCATATCGAGAAGTGTTTGTAAATTCGCGGGCCGAGTGTTGTTATCCATTTGTGGCAGACTGGAACAGAGATGGTTGAGATGGCGGCCCAAAATCCCCAGGCCTTCACGGTATAGTATGACGTCAGTACTCGTGCGAGAATATTCTCGTCCCCAGAGGCCGCGATCCTTTTGGTCAGCACCAAGAATCACGACCTCTGGCCGTCTCCAAAACCGGAAGTCCGCGAATCAAGGACTCATTGTCGAATCTGACAATTCTGATTGGCTGAAAACTACAGAACGATTACTCTGCGCATGCTCACAAGCTGGGGGTGGCCAGAGGTCTCGATTCCTTGGTGCTAACCAAAAGGGTCGCGGCCTCTGCGAGCAGTCTCTATTTCGCTCCCATTCTCGTCCCCATAGCCCTTTTCGTTTCTTTTAGCCGGCAGGACCTTGGCACGAAAAACGAAGGGCTCTGAAGACCCGAGATTCTAGGACTTCCGGACTTCATGTATATAGCATTGATGTTTCTATATGTTGTATGTTGTAATAAGGCGGCCGGCGAACATTTTTACTTCCGTTTAAAATTTCTTTGTTCTCAACAACCAATAAAAAAAATCGAATTTTTTTTTAAATCGTATGTCCCCATTCTCGTCCCCATAGCCGCTTGTCCCTCTTTTCCGGCTGGGCCTGTGCACTTGTTTCTAGTGCACAGGCCCAGCCAGCTAAGAGGGACAAGCGGCTCTGGGGACGAGAATGGTATGTCCCCAGACAACATGATCTCGAGACCGAAATAATGATTATCGCAACTTCTTATTTGACGCCGAAATTATGATAATCATAATCCTCCCGCACACCTATCAATAGATATAAGTCCCAGGAATAGCCGAGGCTTCGCCGAAGGCAACGAAGCATGGCGGCTGCGCGTGAGTATGGAAATGAACCTTTTGTGTTTTTCTTTTATAATAAATCCGGACAAGGAAGCAATATCACTTTTCGGGTTTTTAGTTGTGACATAGTATTAGTGCTTTTCTTAAGGCTTCATCAACGCCGCGGGGCTTTGTCAAAAGGTAAACTTGCACGATCGCGACCTTTCGCGCGTTTAGCTCTTGTGACGGCCAGCATTTTTATAGACCGTATGACTTCTTCTAAAATCCCTAAAGAAGATAATCAGATAAAATAGATCTCTGTTCCTTTATTGATCACTGCTCAGAACTAAATTTATTTTATTCTATTCGCGTTTTTGCTTGGCTTACTGTATACTTTATATTTGCCACGTGCAACGCAAACAAGTCGAGTCTACACAATCAGAGACTCAATGATATGATAGTAAGCTAAGTAAAGTAACAGGTTTATAAAACAAGTATAAAATGTGCTCTTAGTTTACCCGCTTTGTTTAGTCTACTTATCTACGCCCAACGCTCAGTTACTTGATGAACGTCTGTATTTAAATTTTTTTTTCCACCATTCAGAGGATGTTTTTAAACTTAAATACTTGTTTTTATCCAGATCCATCAGTCAATCAGAAAAAGAATTCTAAGGGAAGAAAGGCAAGTATTTCCAGTTTGTACATTGTTTATTTTGTTACCGATGATTTTCAATTAAATAATATTAAAAATTTCCATAGAAATATTAAGTCACTGTGAAAAAAAATAATAAAATACTAGACATTTTTCAGATAAATTCACATGAAATTTCCAGACATTACATTTAACAATAATTGTTGAATGATTGCACAAGCGTGTGTTGAATATGAGATGGTAGATAGCCCACGAGGCGCGTAATGCTGAGTTGGGTATAACTATCTTGTATCCAACAAGTGCCAGTGTAATAAATGTTTTATTTAAAAATGCCCTAAGAAATACTATGGTATATGAGCTCGTATACCAATTAATAGCCTGTCAACCAATCAGAATTCAGAATTGGCAATATACCATTGCTAGGTTTTAATAATTAGTGATATGCCACAGACAAACTAAACAGCTGTACAATCCATGTGCAACCTTTTTGCAAAGGCTGCTTAAATGCTTACAGGAAATATGGTATATTTCAACGCCTTGGAAATAATGCCAGCTTTTTTGTTAGCAAATTTGTGTCTGAGAGTTGGTTTTTATTTCTCTTTGAGTTTTGTTTCTTGGTGCTTTTTGTGTTTGCTATTTTTATGTGTTGAAACTTTATTTTTACAGTGAAAGGCTCTCAAGTTTGCCACCAGGCAAAGTTTTTTAACCCCCCTATATATTTTTTTCTTTTTTGGTAAACTGCAGACATGCTCCTGTGGTACCGAACAGCCGGTGGCAAAGAGACATTGTTGCAAATGCTCACAACCATTCCCCAAAGTTCAAAAGAACTTTGAAAAAATCCACAACATGGGGAAGACAAGTGTCAGCCAGCAAAGAAAGTTAATGGAGAAACGTGTAAGTCATAGTACATTAATCTGCGACCTGCTGAGACAATGGCAGGGAAGAGGATTAAACCCAAATAACAAATGAAGCACTCTAACCACTAGACCATGTTTGTTTGCATAATTTTTTAATATATTTTTTCTTTTCTTTTTAAAAGTTTATTTTAGCATATTTGTATAATATAATTGATGTTATTATATACATGTTCATGTAGCAGGCAAGTGAGCAGCTAATATTTGTAGTAGGAAAATAATATTATTATTGCCCAATATTATACAATGAAATTGTAGCATATTACATTGATCAAGTTCTAGTCTTGTACTGCAATTCTTACAGTAATTTAAGTGTTGACCTTTCTAAAACTTGTCTAAGTGGCTAGTGGCTAATTAAAAGTAGTGTTACACTTCTTCCCATCTCTTCTTGACACTGGCCATTTGGTTTAATTTAAATTTTTCTGCAGGCAGATATCCTAAACATTAAACATGGCTGTGATGTAATTATCATAATGAAAAACAGACATGGCGATGGTGACACCCTGAATGTTTACGGGACTGAGGGTGCAGGTGTCACCTTCATTGGAAATAAAAGTGATAAAAAGGCGTCAGAGGGTGGAGAAATGACCCAGCAGCTTTTTCAAAGGTTTCTCAAAGGTGCTAAAAAATTATTGCTATTGTCACAGATTTAAGGGGGTGATTACATGGCAAATTTCAGCCCGGTTTGCCGGGCTGAGATTTCAACCCGGGTTCTGAAAAAAATTCTCTTGAAATGAAAGTGGTGATTACATGGAGAAGATTTCTGCCCGGGCTGAATTCCAGCCCGGGCTGAAAATCCTAGCCCGGTTTCAAAAACCGGGCTATGATTTTCAGCCCGGGCTGAAAATGTTCATCCCGGTCTGGAAGGCTGAAAAACCTCATGTAATTGCAGCAAAATTTCAGCCCGGGTTGAAACCTACGTTTGAGCAGGCACATTGACGGAATATTCCACGAAACAAAATGGCGGCAATGGAAAAATTGTGCTTAAACCCTGGCTGAAACTCGCCATGTAATCGCAGCAAAATTTCAGCCCGGGGAGCGGGCTGGAATTTCAGCCCGGGCTGAAATTCGCCATGTTATCACCCTCTAAGGCAGGTTGCTTGATATGCATCATTTTTCACCTTTGTAAAAAACACTTGTCATGTTCACCATATTTTTTACAAAGTAATGATATTTATATCTCAATATATATATCCTAATATATCAGTCTTTTTGAGCCTTGTTTTGTAACATTAATATTATCTTTGCACCTTAATTTAGATTACCATGCTTCATCTAAAAGGCCATCTACATCCACTAATGAAGGTTTGCATTTTGTAATCCTATCTGCCATCTGATACCCAGTTTTGTGTCTTTCCTCAAGTATGAATAATTTTTTAATAATTACTATTAAGTAGCCAACTTATATTATGAAATGCGGTCTAAATACAATAATTATCTTTACTCATTCTTAGCTAGCAAATTTATCGTTATGCTGTTCTGTGTGTTTGAAGTAAATGTATATAACTGGTCTAATATCTGATAGAAGAAGGATCCCTCAAATTAAGATACCTTCCCAAGAGAATCATCATGGGATACAGACTATGCTGTAGACCAACACTTCATGTATGCCAATCCTTTAAAATTTAGTGAATAATGCTGCATCCACAAGTACCTTGACGGCCACAAGTACTGAAATGTCAGCTTTGGCAAGTGAAGGTTTGTTTAACTTTTTGTTTCAATTGTTTTTGTTTGTTTGTTTGTTTTTTTTTTTTGCACTCCTCCTCAATAACAATTATTATGAAATGCAGTCTAAATAACTATTAAAATATATATTATAAATAAACAAATAACTAAATAACTTTAATCTATAAAGCGTAAATATCTATGTTGTACATAAATTTTTAAAACTGTTTTCTAAGGTTTTATTACTCTTTAATTTAGAGAACAGTTCTCCAACAGAAAAGCCACTACCTTCATCACAGTCTACTTTGATTAATACTGAAGGTTTGCTACCTTTTTTGTTATTTATTAATCCCTTTTTTAATGTATTTTAGACATTATGTAATACTGCTGAGGGTACATAAAAGTTATTTATTTATTTATTTTTTTATTTATGTGATGTGTGTTGTAAAAAATACAACATTCAGTTGATCTCTTCCTCACGACAAAACATTTTTGGATACAGTCCATGCTGTAGATCAAACTTTTTGAGTTCTGTTGTATAATACTTCATGTATGCACTCCATCATTTAGTGAATAATGCTGAATCCACAAATACCTTGACTGCCTCAAGTACTGAAATGTCAGCTTTGTCAAATGAAGGTTTGTTTTTTCTTTTGTTTTGTTTGTTTGACTAAATATATATTATTACAAATAAACAAATACAGTAAATGCTCAAATTAGTGCAGGGGGCACTTATTTAATTTTTTAAGGCAAGAGGGGGCTGCTATTTCGAAGTGGGGCGCTTATTTCGTTTATGATTTTTTTACCTCAAAATGATACTACATGTATCTTTATTTATTGTAACCTGGCCAAACTATATCATATATCAAAAAGGTTTTATTACTCTTTATTTTAGAGAACAGTGCTCCAACTGAAAAGCCATTACCTTCATGTACCTCAATGTCTACTTTGATTAATACTGATGTCAAAGGTTTGCTACCTTTTTTTGTTACTTATTAATCCCTTTTTTAAATGTAATTCAGACATTATGTGATGTTTGTTGGAAGGTGAATATACAACATTCAGTTGATCCCTTCCTCATGAGAAAACACTTTTGGATTCAGTTCATGCTGTAGATCAAACTTTTTTAATTCTGTTTTCTACTACTTCATGTATGCACTCCATAATTTAGTAAACAACGCTGCTTCAAGAGGTCCATCCACTATAGCTAGTACTTTGAATAACTCAAGTATTGAAATGTGTGCTTTGGCACATGAAGGTATATACTAAGTGTTTTTTTTTTTCAATTATTTCCATAAAGTAATAAAATCAAATTTCCATGTGTGTTGAAAGTATTCCTACCATATGATTCATACTCAGTATTTTTTTTAAGGCTCTTGACCTCATTAGCAATTTAAAAGGGTTTGGGATATTTTAATTTTTAAATAAATCTATAATTATTGTACATTACAGGTGGTATTGCACGCTCAAACAGCATTTGTTGTCCAGCTGTCATGCCCTTTATTAAAAAAGGTTTTTTCCTTACATAGATTCTCAGACTAAAAGTGAAGCCCCGGTAACGCATGAAGCACCCCCTTCAGCAAATGGAATTAATTCCAGTAAAGGTTTGTTTATTTTTTGTCACTTCACATTTTTAACATTAATATGTGTATAATAGACTCATCTACAAAGTAATGTTCAGGTCACCTGCTGAATCATCTGTTCTTTCTTCAGTGATGGTCGTTTACATGCAAAGTTCGACGAACTCTGTTCTTGCAGCTGGATTTGTTGAACCAGATCGTCAAAAAATCCACGGAAAGGAGCTGCCACCAAACCATGTCTGTGTGCTGGTAACAACAGCACAGCCTAAAATCGATGCACCATTCTTGGCTGGCGATGAAGAAGAGAACTTCTTTTTGGAAAAGGGAAAGTTCTTTGCCTTTCCAAAAAACTGTCTTTATTTGGCGAACCTTAAAAACAATTCAGTTTGCTTAACACCTTATGTTAAACAGTGAGCAAATCTTTTGGTCCAGTGGAATTAGTAGAAAATAGCTCTGGCTAGGCTATTTTGTAATATCTCTGTTGTATTGGCACCTATAGTAGAAGAATGAATGAACTCTACCCTTTGGTTTTTGTTTCATCAAAGAAAGATAAAAGCTGCTTGAGTTTTAGGAGTTTTTGTTTTCAGGTCACATGACTTACCAAATATGGTCGTGACTACCAAAAGTGATGGCAACCTCCAATAGAAGAAATATGCAACCATTTTGAGTCATTTTGTAGTTAAGAGCTCCCCCGGCCCCCCCTTTAGTATAAAATTTATATCTAATAACCTTTTTACTCGTGAATGGAATGAAACGAGTATAGTGGTTCCAAATATGCTAATTTCACTCGCTCACTCATTTCCCGTAAACTTTTTTTTTAATGCCGCTGACTAGTGCACAATTTGTATCGTTCAAGTACTATCGCCATGTATCGCGGGCTCTAATTCCAAGGGAGAGACCCTGGGAACGAGGTTGTGTTTTGAACTCGGCTGGCTATTTGGACGATCTACGGTGACTTTTTAAATTTTGAGCTTACTCTATTCCTTTAGCGAATCGTTCTGCAAATTTACTCGTGAACTTGCATATGCTTTGAGGCCGTGGAAAGTCTTCATGGTTCTTGCTTCGCAATCTACATAACATCGTTTGTTTTGCGGCCGGAGAAGTCTTCATGGTTCTTGTTTACTTCAGCGAATCGTTCTGCGAATTTAATTGTCGACTTCAGCTAGCATCATACGTTTTGAGGCCGTGCTTTGAGGCCGTGGAAAGTCTTCATGGTTCTTGCTTCGCAATCTACATAACATCGTTTGTTTTGCGGCCGGAGAAGTCTTCATGGTTCTTGTTTACTTCAGCGAATCGTTCTGCGAATTTAATTGTCGACTTCAGCTAGCATCATACGTTTTGAGGCCGTGGAAAGTCTTCATGGTTCTTGCTTCCCAACCTACATAACATCGTTTGTTTTGCGGCCGGGGAACACTTCATGTCAGCTAATCGTTTCGTGAATTTACTCGTGGAATCCAGCTAGCCTGCGATGAAGACCCCTCGCATCGCTTGTTTTGAGTCGGGGAAAGTCTTCATGGTTCTTGCCTCGCAACCTTCATAAAAATTGCATCGGTAACATTGCACGGTTTTCAGGTAGACCCCACTTGTAAATCAACTTTTCAACGTCCTTGGTCCTCACCATTTACACTCTTTCATTCACGAGTTCAGTGGCTCACAGCCACTTTGATTCTATACAGTAGCACACATAGGAAGTAATTACTCCCATTTATGGGTATGGTTGATGTTTAGTGGATGCCTTATAAGCATCGTGACATATTTGGCAGTGAAAAAAATCAAAACAGTGAGCAGGCCTGTAATGAAACTGTACACACTTCCTGCAATTAAAGTCACTTGAACATTGATGTCTGCAAAATACATAAAAGGACTTTGAAAAAACTGGACATGAACATTGCCCTTTCTGTATTGCACCACAGGCAAGGCAACTGCTGATCATCCCTTTATCAGGATATGGGTAGAACCTGGACATTCTATAAAAACTGGTCAGGTGCTTCCTATAAAGGAATATGTCTCTGATGGTCGAATAAGGCATGATCCCAAGCACAGTTTTGCAAATTTCTGTCCTGTAAAACTCTTGCAAACTTCCTTTTCTTCTGACAAAATCAAGAAGGAAGCGTACACCATCAGGTGTTGTGTTATGCACAAGATATCTTAGCTTTTCCTCTGAATACTCTGCAGGAGTTAATTCTCCCAAGATTATTTCAGCATCCTGATTTTGTTTGTAGGATTGAACTGATTGCTGATCATCATCACTACTTGTACTCTCAGTCAAATGTGGAAACCCGGCTTGCTCGACGAATTCTTCAGCTACTTCATATTCTGGATCTGTTTTAAAAACCTCACTAGTATTTTGATAATCCTTAATGGGACTTTTGTCAGATTTTCCTTCACTCCCTGTTTCATTATTACTTTCATCTGCATTTAAAGTGTTATGGTGTAGATCTCTTTTCCTTTTCCTTTTTTTCCCTTCTTCTAACAATGTAAAGTATTCAGTCGCACTTATCCAGTGGATGTTTTTTAGATGTTTGGCAGCACCTCTTTACCGCAACCAGGTAACATGCAAGTGACACGCGACCTGCATGATTTCGATGAAAAATGTTTCTGTCGATCATTCATGCTTCGTGTAATACCTTTGTGGTACTTTGAAAGGTGATTATCAAGCCGCTTAAGCATTTTACCACTTTGTGGACAGCCCTAAAAGGTTAATACAAAAAATAGTTATAATTGGTGAACAATTTAGTAACACTTGTAAAAACTACTTATTTTACCATATATAACTTCAGAAATTCTTGTGTGCTCATTGGTTTTTCCCTCGTGAAAGTAATTTTTAACCTCCCTTTTCCCAAGCATTCTGTGCATCTAGTTAACACGTAATTAACTATCACACTGTGGACCCACATACAGCTAGTTTACAAAATGCAGGATCAATAACAGGACAGGCACATGAAACCCAACTGTGCAGTTCCATAAATTTTTGATAACTCCTAGTGGAAGGGATTTTCCCCCACCCCCCTCAGTGCACACACCTAGAATTTTTAATTAAGCAATTTGTATATTTCTTTATATTTTTTATTTTTTTTCTTGCCCCTTGAGATCCCCCCTCGACACCCAGGAATTTTCCAATCCCTTCTCTGTGTGTGGGGGGGGGGAGGGGGGAGAGTTATGGACATTTCCCCGCGTCACAAAACTGAAAAAACCCTGGGAACGATGTTGATTTGTTAATTACAGCCATGTTGATGCACCTGTCCTGATACAAAACATAAGTTTATTAATGTTTCTCAGCCGGTCTCTTAATATTTTCCCTAATAATCAACAGTCACTTGATGCATTCTGTCCAATAGAAAACTATTTTATTAGCTGGGGGTATATACTGGGCAAGATTTCCGCACAGCCCCATACATTTATTATGCATACAGTTCTTTGTTTATTGAAAACAATAGCTGGAACAATAGAGCGCCTTTGGGACTTACGCGCTTTGTTTGAGTCATTACTTTGTTGAGGGACGCCATTCCCTGATGAACTGCCCCACTTTTTGAGGGACGCCATTCCCTAAACTGCCCCACTTTACTACTTTTTGAGGGACGCCATTCCCTAAACTGCCCCACTTTACTACCATTCGTGGAGAAAGAGACTGAAAAAGTTAGAACAGCAGAACAGGGAGAGGGAGAATAAGAAAGAAAAAGTGCGCGATTAAATACTCTTTTATTTGCACTGTAAGTAGTAATTAACAATGCATTTATTCAATACCTCATGGAGCTGGCCATTGTATTAAAGGCAATAGGGCGCATGCATAATTAATACATCTGCATGCATAATAAATGCATGGGGCTGTGCGGAAATTTTTCCCCAGAGGTCCAGGTTTTGTACTCACCCAATTAATTATTAGGAAAAATATTTAGAGACCGGCTGTAACAACAGTTTAAAATTCCTCTACAACGTAACATCTCGTTCCGCTTGTATAGTAGCGATCGTTTAAATCCCATAACAGTTTCACTGAAATTATATTACTCTACATAACAGCCATGACACGACGCAGCTTAGTATAGGTAATCACATGAGACCAAGTACTATTAAGGATTAATTGCACGAGAGTTTTCAAAATTTTCCAAAATTGGAAAATTTTGAAAACTCAAGTGCAATTAATCCTTAATAGTACGAGGTATCATGGGATTACTTGTTTATCAATAAAGGGCAAAATTTATACGAAGGAAAATCACGCGCGCAGTCTATTTTTATCTGGGAAGCCTGTTTAGCGCTACGGCAATTAACGGATTAGCCAATCATTAACAGGTAATCATGCCCTCTCTTGATTACTAAAAATGCCCTCGATTAAGAAAAAATGCCCTCTCTCTCAACCAATCAGCGCTCAGTAATTTTGCCCTTTATTGATAATACAAGTAAACGGTATTAAAACGGTTTACCAACTACACTACAGAATTAAAATAAGAAAGTTAAAACACAGGGCTTTCAATTTGTAAAAAGGTAGCAGGAGGGAAATTTAAAGTAGCCGGAGCTTCAATGCACCCTTCAGCTACATAAACCCATACTACATGTATAAAATACTAAAAGTACCCGGCGCAAAGTACCCGGTGATCCGGCTGCAACCACGTGACAAGGCGGCCATGTTGGGGGCGGGGAGGGCAAAACAAAAACATTTTCGCGGAATCTGCATGATCTTGTCCGCCAGCATAGCTGCCATGACCTGAGCTGCAAGCCAGCAATAGCCTCAAAGACACCATTAGATAGAAGCTTAAGCTAATATATAAAAGACATCGATGTTTCACCTCACCTTCGAAGGAAAATTACCGCGGTTTCTACGAGGCATTTTCTCCTTTACTGTTATGGCTGTATGCGTTCTGCAAAAAACAAGACGTTAGATAGACACTACCATTTGCGTTCGGTTCCAACGCAAATTATCACCATATATTTGAGTTTGCGGCCCTATGTTCCCCCAGGGAATTGGCTGAAGTAAGTAAGCTTAAGTTAAGCTATATTCCGTCTCGTTCAAGACTTACCAGATCAGAAATACTACAAGAAATACAAAATTGCCCGATCTCCAGTGACTTCTTGCTGACTTCTCCTCGATTCTCCGCTCGGCAAGGCACTCAAAAAAAAGATTTCAGGTAAACACTAGACTCTCGTCCTCATGCAAATCGTCAATGCACTTTCCGCGAAAACCAAATAATTAGGCATATGCACACATAGGAAACTACGAGGGGTGGTGGTTAGTGGATTTTTGTAAGGGGATGGGTAATTGCTACACGCATTACTACCGTTTCTGCCTTTATAGAGGCCTTGACTTATTTCCTTTGGAAATTTCCAACAGGCAACGCCAGGAGCTAAAACCTCTGGGGAGACTTCAGACACTGGCAGTGCACTTAAATTGCTTAGGGCATCTAGGATAGTATTTCCTGATCCCTTTCCTACGGGCAAGTCACTGTCGCAGCTCCTGCTCAACAACTCATCGTCTTCTTCGTTGTCATCTCCATTTAAGCTTTCTTCGTCATCATCTTCTTCTGTTTCCGTCTCATGGCTAAGGAGAAACTGTCGAAATACATCCAGATCTGAAGTTAGCACTGGAGCAAAGGCACTTATCCCGGCAGCGATTTGCTTCAAAGCGAAATTCCTTCCATCGTTGATTAAGGCCAGTTTTGCACTTATCACCTGTTTCTGGATCGCCGAAGTAGCATATCGGTGACTCTGCATGATTGTTAGAAACAAAAAATTATAAGTTATCTGCAAAAAATGATACCAAACACTACTTATCCGATTTTACTTTATTAATAACGTAATGGAAATAACTTTGGCCTCAACATTCCGTATCCCGTAAGTTCCTGTTGTTTGTAAGCCTCCAATGCCCGATAATGACGTCATTGCGTGTAGTTTTTAACAATTATTTCGCGAGCGCGCGTTGGACGGTAGATCTTTCTCCCCATAAACTCCATTCCTCAGTTTCAAAAAAATAGCATTTGTGATATTCAATATCCCCCGACCTCTATTCAAAATATCCTGCATGCCGTTATTTTTAACCCAGCTATCCCGTAACCCCATAACCCTTAAAGGGGCCTCATGAGAACGATACAGAGGGTAGAAAACCAGAGAACGGGTGAACAGACCTTAAATGGGACTATACGAATATTCATGGCAGGGTTACCAGGTACAAAAAACTTGAGTGGTAATTAGGTCAAACTGTGAACTCCTAAGGTAGCTTATGTTAAATATCTGAAGACTCACCAAAATTTCTTCCGAGGCTGCTTGCGAGTTAGTTTCGAGTCCCTTGTCTTCATCTTCTTTTTCGACGTCTAAAGTATAATCAAAGCGGGTCTACTCAGTAAAAGAAAGCGTGTTGAAGTTGAAATAGTGTTTGTCACTGTGAGTGTGTCTAAGCAAGTTAAACTGCCATTTCAAATCAAACGGTCGTCAACAAAAATAAACGGACAGTAATGACTGAAGTGATTGCAGGCTAGCGTAAGTGACAACACAAACATATATTTAACTTTAAAAACGAACATTTGTAATACCTTTCAATAAAGTCTGTAGTTGCTCCTGTTCTTTGGCTAATGATGGTAGAACATTGTTCTTATAATACACCATTAATCCAACCATTTCTTTTTGAAGAAGTTGAATCTCTTCTTGAAAGCGGGAGCCTTCCATATATTTGTCAACAACCAAACGTTTTGTTCGGATAGGTAATGCTGTGGGAAAAAAAGCAGATGGAAATAAGTATTGTTAACTAATTTAGTAGTCGTTAGTAGTCGTTTTCTCTTGTTTGTTCTGTACACACCTTCAGAAGTAAGCTCGGCTTTCCAGGGGAATATACCGTTTTCTACGTCCTGCAATTTGGCAGATCCATCAGTTACAAGCTGGTTGTACTTGTCCAACGTTTCCTGTAGGTTCGTTTTCTCGGCTGTTATTTTTTTACGAAGTTTTTGACGTTGTTTTGATCCATCTAAAAAAAATAATAAAACAAATTTCCAGAGAGCAACAAGGTCATTTTCACTTCGTTCGGTAGAATTGTATTTGTTAGATTAATATTATATTTTTAATTTATTAATTCCCAGAAAAAGAGAGACATCAAACTTGGAGGAAGAACTGAAATTAACTTCTTTGTAAGTAATATATTTGCCAAAGTCTGAACACAGTTTGAAACAAATCGTGCACCTAAAATTCGACAGAATATCATATCTCAGTATGAAATAGGTTAGTTCAAACTAGAAAATACATTCACCTGCCAGCTTTCCCATGTTGACAGCCAACTGAGTAACTGAATAGCTTCACCTTGAATGTAGTTGGCACAACGTTTTGGTTCAAGGTCTCTGAACTTCTTCCCATACATGTGATCAGCAGTCTCGCATAGTAACTTCTGTTTAGGAGTATAGTCTTGCAATGACAACAAATGACCCAGATATAGCTCCTCTTCTTTAGAGAGTTGAGGTTTTTTATGGTATGAAGCTTCATCCTCTACAGAAAAACAGACTTCTAAACATTTATTTAACAAGCACTTGTTGGATATGGGGTGGTAGACAGTGCGCCGAGTTGGCCACAATAATATAATCCTTTATCCAATAACTGCAAGCGGAGTAATTATTTCATTTAAAACATCCAATGGAAATTCATCAAATCGGCTACAATCTCTGAGAAAAAGACGTGCACACTAAAAAAAATAATAGTTTGAATATACTGCCTGTTTACCAAACAAAATTTAGGGTTCACAAAATATGGTGTACGCCATCATTATCAAGAATCATTATACATTGTAGTTTATATCAGAGAAAAGATTTGAAATGGCAAAGGGTCTGGGATTGGTTTCACTAGCATACATTTTCACAACTAAACAGATGATTTCACTGAATGTTTAAATGTGGGTTTTAAATGACAGTCATAAATTCCAAACAACAAACCTTTTGCAGCCAGAAGAACGTCCGATTTCCAACTTTCTAAGCACACATCTGCACGGTTCAGACCAATACTTTGATACAGCTCTTTAATCTCTTGATTCACTTTCTTCAGGTGATTTTGGGCCTGAAGGTAGAGAGGTTAAAAACCAAAAAAATAATGCCAAACTCTGAGCAGTTTGAAAACTTCTGTTGTAACCAACAACAAAAATATGACTTAATTAAAGAGTGCCCTCCTAATTGTTACATCATTGCAAACATTAGTTTTTACTTGATACCTTTGTGTAACGTTGTGCAAGTGATTTAGGAAGTCCTTCAATTTTTCTTCTGTTCCAATGAATCGAATGTTCTGTAAGGAGTTCTTCCCTACCTGTCCCGTTGACAAGGAATAAAATACACTTAACAAACAAAGAAACTGCTCCATAGAAAAAAAAAATTGTTTAGGGTAATCGTGGAATGGAATAAAAGACTCTTTCAAATATTCAGTTTTTTTTTTGCTGTTTAGTTCTTTTAGGCTATTTAATGTAAAGTCTATTATCATTGCCAATGTTCATATTTAGCTATATTTCTGTTTCTTCTTGCATCATGCACCTGTAATTTGGTCCACACCTCATGCACTGCAAATTGTTTTACTCCTGATAATAATTTAAAACCCTGTATGGAACAAAGAGTTCTTCCCAGTTTTATGTTTAATGTAATTCAGTTTGGTGTCTGTACCTTCAGGAAGCATATGCTTTGTGCACGAGCCTAATCTTGAGAAGTGGCTGTTGATTTGCTCGACTTCTTCTCCAGTTGTTCCAGCCGCCTCATTTTGCCACCTACCACCCCACAGTACCTAAAACATGTGAATTCAGGGGAACATTTAAATTTTAAATCAACAAACCAACCATATTTGTCCAAGATCAAGAAAAGTTGTTGCCGCTTTGTTCATGGGTTCAGGAAATAAACATGCTCGGAAAGTGTTTTGGCATTTATATAAAGATATTTATGAATGTAAAGTTGTTCTTATTATCTCACAATAAGGACAAAAACAGACAAACATGAACAAAAGAAGTGATCAGTAATAAGTGAGAAGTGATAGTGAATTCTAATAAAGTGAACACTACTGGAACTAATTTAAGCAGCATTGTAACTATCGATAATCAAAGGAACAATTGTGATTCTTGTTATTAGTAGAAGTACCTGACATGACCATGAATGGGCTTTGGCGTGCATTACAGACAATGCTGGCTTCATTTTCTGGGCTGCTCCAACGTCATTCTTTTTAAGCCATGGCCAATATTTGCAAACTACGTCATACCAAAAAAATTCAACTTTTTTTGGAATGAAGTACTTTACTTGCAGATAATGTGCATATCCATAAACTTCACCATAGATCATGTTGACAGCACGCTGTGCCAACCCATGCCTGCATCCTGCGATTTCGAGCCCTGTCTCGCTGAGATTTTTCTTTTTTTTAATTGTGTTTGCAGCAGCACGCCAGTTGGAATCACCACACTTTCCTTGCTCATCTGTTTTCTAAATGAACATTCACATTAAAGCATCAAATTTAGAAAAAAATGTTTACGTTTCATTTCTGGCTGTAACTTTCTCGAACTCCTCAGTGAAAAAGGTTAGGATTGTTTTAGTCTCAAATGAGAAGATATATTAAACACTAAAGACAGTGCCACATGGGCTATTTAAACACCTCCAATTTCATCAAAAAACACCTGGTACTGCACGTTGTTTTCTTTTGGATGTCCAGTTAAACACAGTCTCTTGTGTTTGATAATATTCATCATCATTTCTCTTGGCGCCAGTAGGCGCATAAGGCCGTGTTTGATAATATTACTTGAAAATAAATTATAGGCAAGCCAATGAGACTCACCAAATTAAATAAGTATTTGGATCAATGTTGTCATTAAAACTTTTCCAAAAGCGCATTCAATATTAGATATGTACAATTATATATCTAACTGCAGACAATACTGTTTTGGCCTTTCAGGCCTCATCAGTGCAGTGCTGATGACTAGGATTGAGTTTGGCTATATAGCAAACTCAGACGATCCCACACTTATGGTATCGTCATACCATGCCAGAATGCTCTGACTAGCAAGCAAAAACTAATGCATAAAACAAATAGCCATGGCATACCCCAGTATAGAGCGCTCAACAAGGCATGAGCCAAGGAGCATATCCAACTGCTGCAGACAGTACTGTTTCGGCATGCATCTATCTGTCTGTCTGTCTGTCTGTCTGTCTGTCTGTCTATCTATCTATATATATATATATATATATATAATATGATCATTTGAATGTGTTATAACAATGGCAGCATACCGGTAATTATAACAAGTAGTTATTTGAATATTTCAAAACAAAATAATATTAATATTATTGTCCCTCCCCGAAATAGGACCAGAGCCCGGTTTGAAAATTCGGAAAACATTTAAAAAACTTTTTAAAAACCTTTTATATCAGCTATTACCTTTTAACTTTCATTATGAACACTGATCGCCTCAAGAAGAACATTGTCAAGGGGCACTTAATAAATTTGGGTAAATTTAACAGGCTTTAGGCTCTTACCCTTTGTTTTGCACCTTGGTAGACCTTGTGAATATGGCTGTCTACCTTCTCATTTGAAACAACAAATGTTTCTCCATAATAACAGTCTCTTTTTCTTCTAAATAATGGAATTAAAAAACATTATCTAAAAAATTATGTTGATGTAAAATGTCAGATAACTCTCAAGGATATTTAAGGGATTAATAATTATACTTATGAATTAATTGCATGACCACTCTGGGATATCATGAGCTGCATATGGCAAATTCAAATACAAAACAATGTCAGCGATGTTAGGGAGCCAAAAATGCTACTGTAAAGGGCCAAAAAAAACATTCAGGCATTAAACAACTAAAGATATTAAAATAATAATGACTTACACCCCAGCAGATTTAAATCTGTAAAGTTTCATATTGCCATCAATATGCACAGAATGTTGGTGATTGCTACATGCTGGGCATTCCATCCAGTCAATTTGACGTAATTTGTCTAGTTCAAACTGACAATACTTCCACTCTTTAAAAGATGTTCCGAAAGCTGAAGCATTGATTGTTGCAACCTACAAATAATCACAAAGCACTTGACAGTTGTATGCTGTAATGTGCATTTGTTGATCATTTCTGATACAGTTAAATGTACTTAATATAAGCCACCAAATCTCCAACTGCTACTGATGCAATGTGAGTTTGTTTATTTATAAGAAAAGTATAATGGTGAAAAATAAAACAAAAAGGTATCTTGGTTAACACCCAAGAGGTTTTGGGACAGATGGGTGTCTGGTACTGTGCAGTGAATGCCTCCTTTTAACAAAAATTCAAATTTAATAAGGGTGCATCAAGCATTTTTAAGTTAATTTGAAATCTTCAACTTTATACAGATCTGCCACTCAATACTACAGAAGGTAATTCTGTTGATTTCTTTTTCTACTTGATCAGATCTCGGCTAAAAAGTAGAAACAAGGCTAAAAGTCTGTTACAAACAACTGCATCAAGCCAAACAATACAGTTTTCTTTGCAAATACAGTCTACGTCAGATACCCTTAAGGGTCGATAAGAGGAAATAGATAATGTGCAAGTTATTGGGAGTTACATTTATTTATATAACTTTTGTTATATATTTAACCTGTTAGCTGCATTCTTGTAACAACTTAATAATTTGCAATGTCTGTAGATTAATCTTGGTACTCACACGTCCTTTTTGCTTTGAAAAGAGCTCAAGTGACTTCAGAAATGAGCGCTCAGACACTCCAGGGACCTGCTTCTGGAGAAGATCCCAGTAAAGAAAAAGATCTTGGTCAAAGACATATGTCATGTCTTTCATACTTCCAGGCCAAAACCCTGCCTGTGTAACAACCACTGGCTCAGAAGTGCAGTGTATTTTATTGCAATTCAGACAGTGGTACCTCTGGTGATTTATGTCAAACCGACCTGCAATTAAGGATAAGCTAATTATAACATCTTAAAGTGTCTATAAAACTAAGTTTTCAACATTTAACACCAAGGAGAAAGAGAACAGACCAAATATATTTTAACTTTTTTTATGGGCACTTGTAGCAAAGAAATGCTAATTAATAATTAAACTGTATATAGGAAAAGGATTAATAGATAAACAGTAGTATAGCAGTAAAAGTTAAGCGGCAGAAGCAGTTAAGTAGCATTGTAACAAAGACAGAAGAAGCGGTACAGTGTTAGTGCAGGGTACATAAAAGTTGGTGTCCAAAAGCCCCGGGCTAGTGGATTTTTCCTTTCAGGCTAGTGGATTTCACCCTCAACTTTCCTGAAAGGCAAGTGAAAGCTTTTGGGAAAATTTTTTTAAGAGAAATTCGGGCAAGCTGAAAAATTGAACTTCCATGTACCCTGTAGTGGCAGTGGCAGTGTGACAGTAGAAGCGACAGTAGAAGTGGCAGTAGAAGTGGCAGCAGCAGTAGCAGTGGTAATGGCAGAAGCAGAGACAGTGGTAGGCAGGCGGTAGTAGTGACGGTGGTGGCAGTACTGAAGGAGTGGCAGTTGCATTGATATTAGTAGTTAAAGTGACAGTAATAGTGGTAGTGGCATTAGTGGTAGCAGTGACAGTGACAGTAGCGCACAGTGATAGTGGCAGTTAAAGTGACAGTGACAGTGGAAGTAGCAGTACTGTAGCAATTACAGTACATGGCAGTGACGGTGATAGTGGCAGTAGCGGTAGCTGTAACAGCAGCAGTAGAAGTGGTTAAAAACATATAATATTATACTCAAGTACATTTGTACCTTGAAGAGTAACAACAATGCAGTGACTTTCAGTCAAAATTTCTTGGGGTTTGCAAAGGCCACTGCAGGTCATGCAACGAAGTTCTGTAATAGGTAAACTTCTTGCTGATAAAAAAAATG
This sequence comes from Blastomussa wellsi, assembly GCA_947652115.1. Lineage (NCBI taxonomy): Eukaryota > Metazoa > Cnidaria > Anthozoa > Scleractinia > Plerogyridae > Blastomussa > Blastomussa wellsi. Next base: position 27,529,393 of record OX393563.1, on the reverse strand, counting down.
TAGGCAAAAATAAACAGAAACATTTTACATTCTACTGTACAAAATAACAGACTTATATTATCCACTAATTTTTAGTTTGATTGTACAGTATAAGTTTTCAAAAAAGAAAACAATGTACATTAAAACTATAATTTCTACAATTTTATGTCATGACAATTTTAATTTACTTAATGTGACTTCCATTTAGGGTGAGATAAAAAACAAATTACCAACTACTTTCCATTCCCCATCAATGCTTAGTGACGTTGTGACTGGGATGGGCAAATAGTACCCATTAACTATGGCATTTCTGTCATGCAATGGGCTGGATCCATGCACAGATTGGTCACAACCATCACACAGGTGCCTTGCACTGGAACACATGTTACATTTCACCACTGCTGCCTCATTCATGCATCTGTTGCACAAAGCATCTTTTGGGAGGTGGGTAGATAACAGCAGGGCTTCAAAAATAACAGAACGATGCATCTCCCAACTTTCATTCAACAAAGCCTGCCTTTCTGACCATTTTTGTCTTTTGGGAGGGTTAGATCTGCCTTGTAGCCTTGTCAGAAGCTCTTGGGCTTCCAACAAAATATCTTTCATTTGTCCTTTAAAAACAATACAAACAGGAAATATTATTATATATATTAAAAACAATATTAAACTATTTCATTAATATTGTTCTTTCTCAAATATAATCTTATGGGGGCAGTCGTAATTCATCTGGAGTTTTAAGCCCAGGGGGGGGGGGGTACTCCCTTATAAGGGGCTAATGGGGATGTGCTGCTGGATGGGGTCGCATTTTCACGACTGGATTGACTATAATGGGGTTACATTTTTAGAAGAGTTACTAGAATGGGGTCGCACATTTTCGGGATTTGCTTTTATCGCATGCATATTTTCAGTAGCGGTGTTGTGAAAAAACGAGAAACCGCCCAAAAGTGACTAAGATGGGGTCTGTAATTGGCCACAGAATAGACTATAATGGGGTAGGGGTCCTGAGAGGCCAGCGGCACATACCCAGCAAAAATTGACCCAAGTGCCCACCCCCGGGGTTTTAAGATTTATGATTGGTGCATGCAAAACCCTTAATTTAATAGGAAAAACCTTTTTTAAAAAATGGTTAGGATTATTAAAATAGTGTGAAGTACTTATGGAATGAATGTATCAGTTTAGAAAACAGTGAATTAAATGCATATGGAAGCTGTCTGAAATTATGGATCATCAATCATCTCTTTTAAGAATTCATTGGCTCACATGCCTTCTAGCAACACTAGCACAGTGACTATACCTCTAAGGCTTTCTTTTGCAATTTTTTCAAAGAGTTTGCTTTCAACACAAAGACAGTGACAATTGTAAACAAACCTTCCATTGACGCACACGTGGGAGGTGTACTCTCGCTTTCACACACGCTTAAATCATCTGAAAAGTCTATTATAGAAAGAAACCAGAATATATGAAGAAAAATCGCAATATTACATAAAATTATATAACTATTAAGTTTATATGCAAGGATCTTCTAAAGCTTGAGCTAATGTTTTGAAAATACAGTGTAACTACCGTCACTTTCGAGACCAAACACTTCTGAACTTAATTCTGTCCGTCGTTTTTTGGGTTGACCCTTATACGTTCCCTTATCATTGCGAAGTCCGGTAGAAGGATCTCTCCCAAACTCATAATGGCGTGGCTTGCGCTCCTTTTTCCTCCCCAAACCCAGCAATTCCTTCCCTTTGCTGAGTAGCTCAGCCATTGAAGGCAGCTTCCGTTTTCGGCGATCATTTCCTAAAGAAAATTTAATCGATATAAAAAGTCGGTTCACAAAAGGTTCGAAAAGCAGATTTTAAAGAAATCACAATAAAATTCAAAGTAAAGATCTTATTAAAAGACATCACAATTGAAGGAAAACTCACCGCCTCCATCCGCCATTATACGAAGAAGCGAAATGGACGTAGAACCGAGGCCTTCCTCGGTTTGTCACCACGTCTGCCGGAGGATTATGATTATCATAATTTCGGCGTCAAATAAGAAGTTGCGATAATCATTATTTCGGTCTCGAGATCATGTTGCCCCAGAGCCCTTCGTTTTTCGTGCCAAGGCCCTGCCGGCTAAGAGAAACGAAAAGGGCTATGGGGACGAGAATATTTCGCTCCAAATCCGTAACGAAAGCGAAAATTTCGAGGGGCGAGCTGCAAATCCGCGAGCCGTGAGTTGCATGGGCGCCTCGAAAATAACGCTCGCAAATTTTCGCTTTCGTTACGGATTCTGGAGCAAAATAGAGACTGCTCGCAGTCTATTCGTCACCCGAAACGGGTTGACCGCGACTAATCGAGGCCTGGAAACTAGGCAAGGCCACATCGTTGATAGCAACAATTGTTCAGACTCGATTGTTGGATTGGATTGTAAATCGATCTCAGTACATCAGCGGCGTCAATCACGAGACTGACTTTCCTTTGTGCGGCTTTCACGACATTTAATATGAGGGTGTCAGTAAACAGCTAAAAATAAACCATTTAGTCAGCAAACTGTGAGAAAAAAGTTAGCCTGTGAACGTACAGGCTCTCTTGCGGGGAGGGAGAGAAGAGAAAGCGGGAAGAAAGAGGAGGGGGTTGGGAGAAAGCCGGTTGAGCCGAGCGGGCAACAACCCAACCTGTGCCAAGTAGACTACGAGTAGGTAGTCCCTTTTTTACCTGTCTGTTGAGCGGAGGTAATTAAAAATGAGATGTACGCGTTTACAAAGAAGAGGCGAGAAAAGCTTGAAATCGGTATTTAAATCCACAGGTAGAGTCAAACAAGTAATGCAATCAAAAGTCCGGAGTCCAGGACACTCACACCTCAACAGTGAAAAGAAAACGGAAAATGGCGGTACAAAAGCTGTTCATAAGTGTTTGACATCTGAGACAGTTTCAAAATAAACTTGAATTTATACTTGTATTAGCCTGGCTGTACACAGGCTATACTTGTATCTAAAACATGCTGTTATTTGTCCTAGAGAGTATCCCCCTTCCTCTGTAAGTATTGCATACTCTAAACTGAGGTTGGTCGTCTTTTATACGATAACAGTTGATATTTTGTCGTTTAAAAGGCTACGATAGCGAAAAACTTTTTATAAGCTAAACAGTTAACCCTATTGACACCCTCTTATTCTCTATGTGTTGAAACTTTATGAACCGTGCTATTTTTAGGCCAAATCCATCAATTCAGTGTTAATTTTCGTCCAAATCCGCATTCGGGTCGGACAGTTGGATGTTTCAAGAGGTTGCTTTGATCTTGTCCGAACAAAAAAAATACCAACATACCGACCAAGACAGATCAAAGAAGCCTTGATCATATAACCACGTCAAGTATATCCACGATCCAGCCCTGGGTGCTAAAGGCTTTTCATGTGTGGCTTCGGATTTAGGTCAATTTCATGACATGAAGAGTACGGAATCCGAGCTTAACATCGCTGGTAACCTGTGATCCGCTGCATTTTTGCAGTTTTTGAAATCTACGAATCCGCTCAATTTCTCTAGAAAATACGCAATCCGTGGGCTTTGTAGGGCAGAACCCGTTGATCCGCGAACCCATTCACCCCCCTCACAGTTCTTCTCAAACCATATTAGAATTTCTCAGATATTTTGTTCGAAATGATAACCATACAACTGATTTACATAACTATTTAATATTCAAGTCTCCAAATAAAACTGTTACAAGCCTTCACTTCTTATGATTTTAAGAACTTGGTTCTTCGCTTTATATTCAGACTGCTTTATATCATTCTTTTCACCGGCCAGAGGACGCGCCAAGATCGAGGCCTCACTCCAAATGGATCGCCGGCTCTGGGGACTAGAACGGCTCAAATAAACTATTTTCGCACAAAGATATTTACACCTAAAAGATATTCTTAAATGCTATTTTTGAACGATCAACGTTAAGTACAAGTAAATGCTGAATAAAAGAGAAAATTCAAAACTTGGATATGCTCCCTAGTCACTGATTGTCACGCAATCTGCACAACCCATCCCAACAGTTTCTAGAGCAGCAGCTAAAGACAAACGAACACGCAACGTCACGCAATCTCTTTAAGCTTTCGCAGCTGGGCTTCACAATTCGAAGGGCTGTCTCAGCGCTTTCTTCCAGGAGGAATGCCGCTGTGAAGTAAGAACTGCCGCAAATGAAGCAATGTCCAGTTGGTGAGCTCAGAAGGTTTGCCAAATGAGATGGCAGAACAAGAGACGAAAGGTGTTCATGGCTGAGCGATTGAACTGTGAAGTAAATAAATAAATACAAACTGGTATTAGCTAGTCTTCCGTGAAAATTTAGAATACCTTTGAATTCTGGCAAACTCAATTAACTTTCGATGAAACTGGTACAAATCTGTTTGCGGACTTAGGAATGTTTATATAGTATTTCACAGTGTTACATTTTCTGCGCGTTTGTTAACCCGAGTTTTCCGCTGCTTTAAATACATGATAACCCGAGCTTTCCTCTGCGAACATGTTAATCCGAGCTTTCCGTGGCTTTCCGCACTGTAGTCCGGCGCTCTACCAACTGAGTCGAAACTGAACTAACCGGACCACTGGTCCATGGTTTCTTCCATTCTCGTCCCCAGAGGCCGCGATCCTTTTGGTCAGCACAAAGCATCGCGACCTCCGGGAAGGTCCAACACCGGAAGTCCGCGATTCACGGACTTCCCGTCACTCTGCGCATGCACAACGTCGAATCTAACAAATCTGATTGGCTGAAAGCTACAAAACGGCCTCTGGGGACGAGAATGGGTTTCTTCTAGAGCAAAATTTCCGCTACTTTAATGTTTTCCCTGGGCTCGATTACTAGCCGCTGTTCGGGAACCGGAGCCCACTCGAGAGGGCAGCGGAAATCGAGCCTGTTTTCCCGCGCTTTCCATAACAAACTCTGGTACTTTCGAGAGTTTTAAGCTGCGAAGGTTGCGTCACCTTACAGACCTGGCGAATATGGCTTCAGTGAACTAAAATGAACTGAATAGTTTTCTTACCACGAGGACACAACGATCTCAAGCACAACTCTAGAAGAGGAGGAATACTTCCATTATTATTTCCAAGCACATGCCTTAAATCCAGAACCTGTTGTAATTCTGCCAACAAAAAAATATTTACAGCATTTTATTGTTCAATTACCGTTGATGTTTTCCGTTTTCCTGTAGATAAACGCTGGCTGAGTAAGCTAAGCTCCAAAAACCTGACATGTTTCTGAAGACAGATCAAATTTTATAATAACATGCATGATTATTTTATTTGTAAGCAATTGCTTTGAGTCTGCCTTTTGTAATCCATCTCAGTACATCACCTTTTGGTGTTTAAGGTTCTTCATGGACAATCATTTTCAGGTTCCTACATTTCAAGAGTAATTTGGCTCATCACAAACAAAAATAGCTCAAAATATCGTTAATTATGTAGCAAAACAAAACAAGCTGTAGGCAACAAAACGAACAAATAAGGCAGAACTGCGTTGATGAAAACCATGTGTCCAAAGGCATCGGAAAAATCACATCAATAATGCATTGACTGCGTACCACCACCCCCCCCCCCCCAAAAAAAAAAAATAAAAATAAAATAAATAAAATCAACGGCTGCACACATGATAAGGAGACTGAATTCTCAGCGGTATTGCGATGATTATCTCTAAATTACTCACCATTGGATTTATCTTTCTGACATGGTCTGGGTAGCTTTTCAAAGGAACTATACGAGTTTAAATATACGAGATAAAAATAATATAATTTAGGCTTAACATTTAGTAAGGAAAATAGAACCAGTTTGATCCTGTCATCACTCACTCCTGCGCTCCTGTGCAGACAAATTAAACTCCCGGTATTTTTACAAGGGGTTTAGTTTGAATTTAATCAACCAAAGATAAATGAAAATTATACCAACTTAGCCCGATCATCTTCAAATTCTTCATTTTCAGCAGTGTTGCTGGTAGGATATGAAGTGCAACGTTCTTGTCCAGTATTAGTGACTCCAGTGATATGAGTTTGTCCAAATCTGTAACGACACAATAATTATTAACGTGCCTATGAAGTGAATTGGTTTTGTATTTAGTTTTCATTTTTTTTTTGAAATACGCGATTCCAAAGTTTGAGACGTCTGGCATTAAAAGTAACGATTTTACAAGCCTTCAAAGTTGAGCCATTTTGCCCTCAAAAATGGTATTTGAATCGCGTGGTCAAAATACCACGTGACAACAACCTCTGACGTCATTTGGGTGCAAATATCGTTCTCACAATCGTTCTGTTTCTATTTCCTTGGGGTTGCTGGATCTTTCTGACAAATCGCCCGTTTCTGAATCGCTCAACATGTTTTTCGCATAATCACTCCTCGCTGACAAGACACTTTAATCGTGCAAACTAAAGTTTGTCACCAAAGTGCCGTCACGGCGTGATATTTTCGGACCCATTCCCCTGACCATTTTTGGGGGCAAAACGCTCAACTTTGAAGGCTTGTAAAATCGTCACTTTTAATCCCAGAGGTCTCAAACTCTGGAATCGTTTATTCCACCAATTAAATTTTCAAACAAAACACAAAAAATTCACTTCATAGCTGGGCACTTTAGTAGTTAGTGAAGTGTCAGTACAAAAGGTGGACCCCCCGATCTGGACCCCCTTTAATTTGGACCCACACTTCCGCCTTTTGGATCCCAATAAGGACCCAGTATTTTTCATCAAGAAAATAGAGGAAAGATGCAAAAAATAAATACATTTGCACAGCGTTTGTTCTGAATAATAACAATAAATATTGCGGAAACAATGACAAAAAGTAAAGACATAGCATTTGTCAGCTTTAGTATTTTCAATTTGTTTCGATATTTCGGACCACATTGAGGGCAGTTTGGGCATCATAGTAAAATTGTTATAAATTTAAAAATACTGAAGCTACTTGAAAATAGTAAGATATATACCTGGATATATTGGTAATAAGTTCATGATGGCTAACAAACAGGCAAAATAAACCAGATCAGGAATCAATAATTATGACGCTGACCGTTACTAACAAAGGTGAATCCAGGAGTTTTTTCTATATATGGTAGTTGATTGTAGTGGATACTAATGGTCAAAACATTGAAAGTGTGTGGCTAAACCTAAAAATATAAATTCTGCAAAACCTTGGTCACATCTTTTCACTATACGGACCTCTCAACTGGCAGATAACATATTCACTGAGTGTATATACAGCACATGTATATTTAAAAATTATTCCACGAGCGCGCATTGGATTTGAGATGGTAGATAGCCTACAACCTGCCTGGTATATGGCTATAATTGGAATAATTGTTTTATTAAAACACCCCCAAAATATTGTAGAAACATTGAAAAAATGCATTCTTTTACGTGTACACGTACCTTTTTGGTAGGTCAATGGTACATGAGCTCATATACCATTGCCTCTCAACCAATCAAAACTCATGAAATGCAATATACCATAGCTAGTTTTTAAATATATAACAATTATTCCATGAGCCCGCGTTGGAAATGAAGTGATAAAATAACCAACGAGCGCGTAGCGCGAGTTGGTTATAATCACTTCATATCCAACAAGGGCGAATGGAATAATTGTTTTAGTAAATTCTCAAACCGGGTTTTGCCGCCGATTTTTATTTCCACAATTTTACAAAGCGTCCGGAAAGAGCATACAACTTCCGGTCACACGCGCCCCGACTCCCGCCATTACATAACAAAAAGCTGAATGAAAGTGACAGCTACGCAAACGACAATCTGTCGTCAACTTGTGGCGAAAACCAAGCTCGCATTATTTAACCGGTCAAATCAGTACAAGGTAAACAGACGATTTTGGAAGTTTTCAAGAGTGAAGAAAGTGTTCAAAGTTTAGAGAGATTTTCCATATGACGTAAAACTCCGACTATTGGCTCATAGTCGGAGTTTTTTAGCCAATTAAAAAGCTAGAAATGCAATAGTCGGAGCTGAGAATATACTAAATATATATATATACCTTGAGGTAAAGTGGAAAGATTATTGCCACTTGCGTAAAGTTCAGCCAGTCCTTGATGTGTCATTAATTGACGTGGAATCTTCTTTACAACATTCCCATCAAATAACAGAATCTTGAGGGAGGAGCAATTACACAATTGCCATGGCAACCATTTAAGTTTGTTGTTCGTGACATTTAGATCCCTTAAATTTGTGAGATTTCCAAGCTCTAAAGAAAACAGAAATAAATTGGAAAGCAGAGTTCAGCTGCAGCTGCCTCATATATGACAGAGAAAAAAAACAGAGCTACAACTGTTGCTACTTAAGGTTTTTATTAATTGCGAAAAAAAAACATAAATAATAGATAGAAAACATCAACATCTCTTCATTTTCAAAGCTGTGTGTACTTGACTTTATTCATAGCCAAGTATTGTTTATCATATAGTGGATGTCAGGCTTCAACATGATGCAACAATAGGAAATAGCATTACTAGGACTGTCTATGATAAAGTAGCCTGCAAAGCAGGTGGTTTTGTGGGGGAAATGTTTCAAAAACAGCGATAACTAAAGACATATGGCAGCCGGTCTTTCGTGATCGCTGTTTTCAAAGCATTCCCCCACAAAAACCACCTGCTTTGCAGGCTAATGATAAAGCCATGGGGACTTAAATGTGTAGTTACAGATTGTTTACATGTGTAGTTGTTGCTTTCATTTGTTTTGCTTCATATTGAGTATGTTTCTTTCCAGTCTTCAAACACTGTTTGACATCCATTTGTAGGTTAATTTGATCAGACATGTGAAACGTCCATGAGAGTAAATGATCATTTTAACTGTGAATTTTAACCCAATCTTTATTTCGACTGCAAGAAGTCCCTTTTTTTCTTAGTCTGTCGAGTGCAAAGCGAAAAAATGGCCGCACGAAACATGGGAGACGGGCCCATGTGGCGAGGCACGAAAAAAGGGACTACTGACTAAGCCACAGTGTTTAACCTTTTACGGACGAGTGATTTTTTTGGTGTTAATTTTAAATCTAATTAACCGTGCCCAATGATTTAATCCTTATCTTGACGTCCTGTCAATTTTCCTTGTCATCACTACCCCGGGAGTTTCAAAGATGAAACCAGTTTTCGTCACGAGATCTAGAAAATGTCACAAAAAGATTATGCAGTGAAAGGCAAAACTCCCAAGAACAAGTGATCATGAAGGGAAGACCTGCCTTGCAATAATTTTTGTCATTTTAAAACTTGCAAACTTTTGTGACACACGAGAAGAGGTTTCAATGTTTGTGTTTGTTGCGGTTTCAAAGCTTTTATGACATGCAAGGACAGACTCGAGTGGTGACAATATGTTGCCATGTTCTTGTCAATGCTTGAAGCATTAACCAATCACATTTTTGCGTTGTGAGAGCAATGCATAGCGGTAATTCAAACTCTGTGGCTTAGTTGGTAGTCCCGCATGAGCGCATCTAACAGGTTTCGAGCGGACATTTTTTTCGCTTCAAACTCGACAGACTAAGAAAAAAGGGACTGCTCATAGTCTAATCTTTATTCGTAGACATTGTGATTCGACGGATTTGTATCTGTATCTGTATCTGGCTAGACTGAAAAACAAAGACGACAATAAACAGGGCGAACGGATGTCGGAAACTGTGAAATGATTCAAGATTACAAGATTTGCTGGCTCAAGAAAAAGAAACCAATGAGAAAGATCCAAGAACAGTTTCGCTTGTTAAATCGAGCACATGGGCCAGTCCATTCTCGTCCCCAGAGCCGCTTGTCCCTCTTAGCCGGCTGCGCCTGTGCACGACGAAGAAGTGGCTCTGGGGACACACGATTTGATTCCTGAATTCAACCTGCCTGGTATGTGAAGGGAGTCCAAT
>OX393563.1:27432090-27514590 GCA_947652115.1 Blastomussa wellsi | reverse complement strand
GATGTTGATTGGCCGTCGGAACAAAGAGTTCTTTTGTTCCAGTGGTTGGCAAATTTGAATATCAAGAGAAATGGAAACAGTATCGCTATAAGGGAAATTCCATTTTTTATCCACCTCCCCCCCCCCCCCCCCCGCCTGTTAATGAGGTTTTCTGAAGAGGCTAGTCATTTCTGAGAGGGGTTAAGAAAAATCTTTTCTTTTTTTTTTCTGAGGGGGGTATCATGTTGACACTGACCTTTTTTCTGAGGGATAAATTGTCAACTTTATGGGGGTATGGGGGTGACAGAGTGATGAATATAAGATGGAATGGCCCTAATATAAAGGAGACTTAGAGATGGTAGACAGTACAGCATACATGATCGAGTTATGAATACACGCAGTAGGTTACTAAGCGTGAAAGAAGGTAAAAGTTCCTTGCAACAATAGCTGATAACAACTCCAGCTTCTTGAGTATGCAACCAAAATGTTCAACTGCATCCATAACTCACCTATGTCAGCAATTCCATTTCCATTTTTTTATAATTATCATAGCATAACTGTACATGACATAATAGGGAATTGGCAGACGTTTCCTAATAAATTCGTTAGAAAAAATGGGGAATCGGGAGACTTGCAAATTTTATGGGGTAACTGCAAAATAGTAAAAATTGATTGTACATGTTGTGGTTTAAATTTATCCTTGGTTTAAATTTTTTGAAACAGTTTGATTTCGATTTCCCTGTGTTTCAGATTAAAAATTTTTAAACCAAAGATAAAATTAAACCACAACATACACATTGCAACAGTGTATTTTCTAAAATTTGTATTACTCTTCATACAGGTTGTAAGCACTGTTTCACTTGTATCTACTGGCTTCTTGCCTGAAGATGGTAGTAGCCATGTTATAGCAATACAACATTTGCCGGACTTGGAGTCTATTTGTGTGGCTACTGATAAAGGAGATGTAATTGTGTGGAATACAGTGACTGATCAGGCAAGATCATTGTCATATTAAAACTGCAAAGTCTAATGGTTCATTTCCTTTCTAGAGAAAGCTATACTCCCAAAACTGACTGACATAAACTTGACATTCAGAGAAGTGCATTAGAGCAGTTTTCAGGCAATCCTGTGCATCAATCACAACATGACGCAAATATACATGTATGTAGCTGGTGCAAAGCGCTGGAAAACATGTGTGGGCGAGTCAAGATTGGTTTTTGTTTTACTCTGTGAATTGGATGTGAAAGTGGCATGAGATTTTTAAGACTAATCATTCAACATAGTAGATCGAAGTTTGAGGAATTGGTATTCAACTGAAGTCAACCAATGATTCATGCGTTTGTCTCCAAATCAAGCAGTCAGGGAGTGGGAAGTGCAGAGGCCAAATGGTTAGTGCACTGGATTCCAGATCGGACGGTCTGGGTTCTAGCACTGGCCGGGAAACTGCGTTGTGTTCTTGGGCAAGGCACTTCACTCTCATTGTGCCTCTCTTCACCCAGGTGTATAAATGGGTACCGGCAAATTTACTGCTGGGGGTAACCCTGCGATGGACTAGCATTCCGTCCAGGAAGGGGGGGAGGGTAGAAATACTCTCTGTCGCTTCATGCTACAGAAACCGGGATAAGCTCTGGCCTGATGTGCCACTACCTTGTATGTATACTTTACATTTACAAGCAGTCCGGGTTGTAACTTGACCAGGGTCATCTTTGTGTTGTGTTTCAGTGGCAAGATTCTACAGTATACTCCTGTAGGGTCTCTTTTAACCCAGAAGATAATGGGATCGTCCTGTACTAGTGAACTGTTAACATATGAGCCTATAGATTGGCTTATCCTGGTTTCCTTAGTATGATACGGCTCTAGAAGTATTTTTCTGCTCCCATCCTGGATGGGATGCTAGTCTAGTCCATTGCAGGGTTACGCTTAGACTTGCTCCAAGTCGCTCATTTGATTTGCTTCGCGGAGGCCACAGGAGGGAGGGCTCGCTGAAGTCCGAATTAAAATGGCGAGGGAGACCGAGCACTAGATATGGAGGGCGTGCGCTGGCTTGAAAATCAAAATGGCAGCACAGAACAAGCGACTTGTCTCACCTGCAGCGCAGCAGTTGTCAATCAAAATAGTGCGCGCGAACGTAAGCGCGCGCTCTGTTGGCAAAACTTGCGAGGTTAGCGAGCTCTGTTCGCGTGACGCTGAAACTTTTTTGTTTGCTTGCCAGTCTTTTTAGCAGATTTGTCCAGATAAAAAGCAAACAAGATTATCCACAATTAATCATTTGTCTTATTAGATAAGTTAGTTAGTTATGGGGTCGAAAGAATTGGTTTCATCAAAGCTTTGAAGAAAATCTAAACAATCGCTAATCGCAATCTCAACACACGTCATGGCGCGCGCCAAACTGCACACGGTACATGATAGTGACGCCAATATTAAAGAAAAAAGAAACCAATTCGGTCCCAATGAACTGATGCCATTTCGTAACCAAAATCGTCAGCCAGAAGCAATTTCCTGCAAGTGACACAAGTCGCTCGTTCCGAGCTATTAATGCATTCCGCGATGTTCTCACGCTTGATTTCCAAGCGCGCGATTTCAAAACGATCTTTTTCAAATAACTCTACCGTGTCTATCGATACGAAGAAAAAAACCAGCGACTTGGGGCAAGTCTAGGTTACCCTGAACATTAAATTCTCCAGTACCCATTTATACACCTGGGTGAAGAGAGGCACTGTAAGAGTAATGTGACTTGCCCAAGAACACAATGCAGTGTCCCAGCCAGGGGCTTTAACCGGGAGTACAGCGCACTAACCATTTGGCCTCCCAATCTCCCCAGCGAACTGTTACATTTGTAACTAAAGAAACCCTGCAAATGCTGCAGTGTACCAGCATCCTGGGGAGTACCCTTGGGAGTATGTATATTGTGTTCAATATTCCTTGCAGCAGCATCATCATATTTCATGGCTTATTTACCCTCAGTACTAATGAGAAGTGATTTTTACATGTTTCATACTTGGACTGGCCATTCAAACATTATGAAACAAGAATAATATTGGTTAAAATCCTGACCTGCAATAGTCACTCCAGTTCACTATTTACAAGTGTGACAGAGGAATTGAACGTGCATCTACTGTAACACCACTCTTAACTAGTTACTATTCAGAATGAGAAGTCCTTTAACCTGCAACATCTGGATTTCAAGCCTGGTGCCTTACTCAGCTATGTTGCGTCTTTTACTGGTTTCTTACAACAGATGTTGTGGTTCACATTTTTATTTTGGTCTGTGTTTTGAATGACAATTCATTTTTTGTTTCTGTTTCAGATTGAATGTGTCGGCAGTGTGGACAGTGGTTTAAGATGTATGGCATGGAGTCCTGATCAGGAACTGGTGGTTTTCATGACAGGTTTGAAGAAATAAATTCTTTTAGTTATCAACTTCATGTATATAGCCTACTAATGACACTCACTACTTTACATCTGCCAGCTACATGATAAAATTGTCTCACCCACTGGCTTGAGAGGCCCAGTGGCCTGCTGGTTAGTGTGATGTACTCTGAATTGAGCAGTGTGGGTTCCAACACTGCGCTGTGTTCTTGCGTAAAACAATGCAACTCCGATCTCTGTAGCATGAAATGGCAAGGAGGATTGCTGTTTTCCTAGATGGGATGCTAGATACCGGTACTCCATCACAGTTTACTTCCCAGCATCGTATGAGAGTAAACCTTCTTGCCCAGAAATACATGTACAACACACTGTATTGTTCATCTAGGACTCAGACCCAGCCTGTTCCATCTGGATATAATTTGGTTTTATCAACTGGGTTGATAATGTAAATTGGCCACCGTAAAGAGATTCAAGAGCTGACGTTTCGAGCGTTAGCCCTTCGTCGAAGCGAATGGATTCGCGAATGGATTCGCTCCGACGAAGGGCTAACGCTCGAAACGTCAGCTCTTGAATCTCTTTATGGTGGCCAATTGACATTATCAACCCAGTTGATAAAACCAAATTATATTGTTATACTTCCCACCGACGCAGCACCACAGTTTCTTTAGAAACTTACCCCCTCTGTTCCATCTGGAGTCCACCACACTAACCATTAGGCCTCTGCATCTCCCACATCATGCTTAAAAAAACAGGATCATAATTTCTCCATTCAGCTTGGCCAATCTTCAGGAACAATCACTCTTAGAAATTGTAAGGTTTAAATTAATTCATTAAATGTAATTTACAAGGCAAAGTTAACTTTGAATCAATGCTGGCTTGCAGTCTTACAGCTCGCATGCTGCAAGCTCTTAGCAGGGGCACCTCATGACTTTTATACACAGTTACTTGCTTACATTCATTCCCAAAGGATCAGTCGCTCTAGCTTGTTGCCTGCTAGCTGTTTTTTTACAAACCCCACCCCTCCCCTCCCCTGGTAGCTTTTGAGCGGTTCAGTGTGATGTTGCGTTTGGGTAGTGGCCACTCACAGAGTCATCATGGAATCCTCCTTCGCCATGCTGGAGTGATGCCTGGTGCTATCAATGCAAAGGCACCCGCATGTGCCCAAGCTTGTGTATTGGTGACAAGTTTAAGCCGTGTCAATGTTTTGGTGATATTAATAGATGGATTTTTTTCAGGAGAAGGGACTCTTATCATGATGACAAAAGATTTTGATCCCATTTCTGAGTATCCTTGCCACTCTGAGGAGTTTGGTGAAGGTATTTTGACTATTGTAAAATTACTTTTCTATTCTGAAATGACGATTTATTATATGCCCTCAGGTTTATATTGAAGTGGTGAGTATCAATCCGTTTTCTTGACAGAGAAGCCAATTAATGTTGGTTGGGGAAAGAAGGAAACCCAGTTCCATGGGTCAGAAGGCAAACCAACAGCGGCCAACGTAAAAGGAGTCGTAAGTGCTATCCTTTCTAGTCATTATCTAATTAACAATTAGATTATTCACTCAAGATTTCTATCTGTCACCATCATCAGCTATCATGAGATAGAAATTGAGGGCAAATAGTCTTACTAATTGCTTTAGACAGTAGAAATCTACTAGTCTAGATGTTCAAAACTTAACAAAATTATCTAGTAAATCTTCTTTACAGACTGAAAACACTTCACAAACACGAAGAAATTTGTGGCCTCCATTTTGTCGTTAACTGCTACTCACATTCTATCAAAGAATAGATCTTAGCCAATCAGAGAACAGCAGTCATGATAGAACGTATTTATACTAATGTGCATTAATTTAATGTAGTAATTGTAAACTATAAATACTTAAACACATGCAACAGGGTTTGCACGCACCTTGAAAGTCCTTGAAAGTCCTTCAATTTGAAAATCAAAATTCAAGGCCTTGAAAGTCCGTGAAAAGTATATTGGGTCCTTGAAAAACCTTGAAATTTGTTGTTTGACTGTTTCCACTTAGTAGAAGAACCAGAAAAGACTTAGCCTTTAACAAATCTGGTAGTTATTCCTTAAACCCGATCATGTAGTATCACATTCTAATAGCATTTTGTACTGGATGGAGTGCTTGAAAAATTGGAATTGTGCCCTGGAATGTCCTTGAAAAGCCCTTGAATTTGCAAGATTTTGTGAGTTTATGCTTTATCTGTGCTATTCTCGTTCCATTTTATCAGCCAGTATTATCCAAGCTCATTTGTTACACCTTACTTAACATCGACTAGGACCAGATTACACACATACTTATTTTTACGTGAAGGTTATTCTACACTTTTATTTAAAAAAAGGAAGAAAATACTTTATTCCAAGCATTGGGAATCGAACCCAGGAAAATTCGACTCCAGATACACTAACTTACCACTTTGCCAACTGGACGCTTGCTTCCAGAAACCCACAATTTTTCAGTATTTATATTGCAAGCAAAATTGTATATAGTACATTTAAAATTTTGCTGCCCAAACTACAAAGTGAAAACTAACCTCAAGCAAACGGGAGTGGAACTAACTGGTAAGGGAACTAACCAAAAGTAAACTGGGATGGAACTAACCCCAAACAAACTGGTGTGGAACTTACTGGAACCAACCAACAACCATATGTTAATGATCTGCTGTTCTGGCCATTGCTACACCATATAAATTTTCATGAAATGTCTAATCTGGTCCCGGTCCTTGTTATATAAGGTCTTCCCCTTTGTGCACGAATAAAAACATGGCTTTCATGCATTCAAAAACATGCACAAGCTTCCCACAAGCTGCGTTCATAATTACTATTATTTAACTTCTCAAACAGCATGCTGATCAACATTTTAGAAATAAAAAATAAGGGGCCACTGGACTTGCATACCGGCCAACTTTTTCCGAGTCAAAGGCTTCAAATTATAAGCATTTTCGAAGACGACTTGGCTACATAACGAACATTTCCGAAGGCACTCCAAAGATTTCTGGGACCCAGTCCCTGGATGTCTTTCATCAAACACAACTTTGTCACAAGTACTTTTTTCTAAAATAGGAGAATTCAGCAGATCAGTATGCAGTACCATTATTTACAGTTAAGGCAATTTTCAAAGGGACATGAGACATTGGTCCGTAGCCACGAGCAGGCATGAGATGGAAAATTTTGACCCACAGGTGCGAGACTCACTAAGGCGTGAGAGTTGGCGGGTATATTATAGACTTGTGTTTGAGTTATAAGCACTTAAAGATAAAATTAAGAACTTTTTGTCACAGTTTAAATGTACTTTCCATTAATGCCATGAATCAATTGAAAGTAATCACAACTTGCTCACCAATGATTGGGCATTTGTTTGATACCATGATGAAATAATATTGCAATATCGACTGATTAACAGTCGCTGTGGTAGTACTGAACCATCAAGGTGTTAACGCCTGGAAACAAAAATCCAACCTTTACAGTATGTTGTGGTAGGCACGGTGGCATAATGGTTAGTGCGCTGGACTCCTGATCTGAAGGTCTGGGTTCGAACCCTGGTCAGGGTACTGCATTGTGTTCTTGGGCAAGACACTTTACTCTCACAGTGCCTCTCTTCACCCCGGTGTATAAATGGGTACTAGCGAATTTACTGCTGGTGGTAACCCTGCAATGGGATAGCATCCCATCCAAGGGGGTGTAGAAATGCTCTCTGCCACTTCATGCTACAGAAACCAGTATAAGCTCCGACCTGATGGGCCACTAGGCTCCTAAAGTATGCAGACTTTTCGTTTTTTTACAATACCTTGGGAAACTTGTTCATCTTGTTTTATAACAGATTACAATTCATTACAGGCAATTTTTTTTTTAATTCTCTGTCCCTGTCCTCCTATAGTTTTTATTCTTAGTCACATGTAAATGAATTACTTAGCATAAAGGTGTTACTGAAGGTTATCTAAAATACATTATATGCAAGCCATGTGAAATTTTGACATGAATTTATCAATAGATTGCAAGACCTGCTGCTAGCTGGGATGATAAGGTGCCAAGAATAAGCTGGCGCGGTGATGGACAGTTTTTTGTTGTCAGTGCAATCCATCCTCAAACTGGTACTTGTAGGCAAAAATTAACATCCGTTGGTGTGCCTGACTTGAATTTAAATTACAAGATGCTGTTCTTTATTTAAATAATTTACATTACAGTATGTGATATTTATATTACAAAGTTATGCCAATGAATTTTATAAAATAACTGAGATACTATGTGCGCTCTTGTGTTGACAAGTGTGTTTAGATGAGAGTAGGTAAACATGGTTATGACATTTTTAATTAGTTCACTGTGTCTTGGGTTTGCATAACTGTCTCAAATTCTCCCAAACCCCCTTGTGTTTAGATGAGGCTATGTAAACACAGAAAATTTGCTTTATTGCTTATTAAAAGTATTTAATAATATTTAATAATTTTTAGGTGTACGGGAATTGCGAGTGTGGAGCAGGGAAGGTGTGCTTAATTCTACAAGTGGGAGTGTTGATGGTTTGGAGCAGGCCTTATTCTGGAAGTAAGGGCATAGCTTCCATTGCAGGTTTTTTTCTTTCTATCCCATTTTGCTAGCTGCAGTGACCTAATGGTTATTAATCTGGACTCTGGATTGTGTGGTTCAAGTTTGAGCCCTGGCCGGGGGCAAGTCACTTTGGCATAGTGTCTCTTTTCACCCAGGTTTACAAATGGGTACCTAAGTGGGAAGCATGGTCGCCTAATGGTTCGTGCGCTGGGTTTTGGTTCAGACAGTCAAGGTTAAAGCCCTGGCCGGGGCACTGCGTTGTGTTCTTGGGCAAGGCACTTTACTCTCACAGTGCCTCTCTTCACCCAGGTGTATAAATGGGTACTGGCAAATTTACTGCTGGGAGTAACCCTGCGATGGGCTAGCATCCCATCCAGGGGGGAGTAGAAATACTCACTTCATGCTAAGGAAACTGGGATAAGCTCTGGCCTGATGGGCCGCTAGGCTCGTATGCAGACTTCACCTTATCTTACCATTGAATTTAATACCAAAGATACCCTTCCATGGATGAGCCTTCCATTCAGGCAGAGGAGTAGAAATACTCTGAGGTAGAATCGCTTGATGCTATGAAAAACAGGTCAATGCTCCAGACTGATGGGCCCCTTGGCTTGATGTCAGACTTCACCTTACCTTACCCATATCCTATCCTATCCTATCCCATATGTCTACATGATTCTTTCTTTCTTTTAACCTTTCAGACCATCTGGTAGCTTAATAGCTTCAACACAACGCAAGCCCCACAGACATGAAGTAATTTTCTTTGAGAGGAATGGCCTTAGACACGGAGAGTTTATACTTCCCTTTGACAAGATGGAAACCAAGGTATGCAACCAAAGTAAACCAAAGTACAAAAATACCTACTTAAAACGCTTTCTTAATTATATAAATGCATTGGTGGCGACTAGCAATTTGTTGGGCAACCTGACCTTGATTCTTGCATGGGGAGGGACAGGTGGGGGGGGGGGGGGCAGATCTGTGATGACCTGGCATCTCATCCACGGAATACTTTATTACTATATTTACCTCCCTCTTTGAAAACCTGAATTGAATGACTATCCTGCTGAGTTGCGTCATAGGTCTTGGAGCAGACCTGCATATGTACATGTACCTTCTGAAACAGTAGTGGTCGTCATGAATCTGATAATGGAAAAGTATATGATAACTTGTACATAATTTCTATCTCGGACACTTTTTGTGCCATTGTTTCAAGATGTTATTTGTTTGTTTACTTAAGGTAGTGGAAGTAGCCTGGAATAGTGATTCATCAGTGCTAGCTGTGTGGGCTGAAGAGCTTCCAAACCAAGAATTAGTATACGCACAGTTGCAGGAATTCTTTCCAAAGTCATATGGTACGATACATGTTTTGATTTGTTCGAAAATTCCATTTGTAATAAACTCCAGTTTTGCTGTTTTACGTAAAGTATACTAAGGTTAAGACCTGATGATGATTCACGATAACAATTATGTCACAGCAGTGACAATGATAATGACAACAACAGTAATGATGATGACAATGATGATGATGATAGCAGTACATAGTGTCTATTTCACAAGTCTCAGTACAGTGAAAAGATAATTATAATGCTATTAAATAATGTTATTAACTTTGTTATATGACTATATGGCTGAGTAAAGTGAAATTCAGGGAGTATTCAGTTGTATTGACGAATTTTATAATAATCATCAGGCCAATTTGAGGAAAATAAAAACATTTCATTTGAGCCCCCAAATGACTTGATGCATTCAGAGAATTTTTCTCTTTTGAACCCTGCATTTTAATTCTTGTCATCCTGATACTTGAATGTTTCTTTTTATTCTGGGGTGTCTCACAAGGACTGTGTACTACCGAATTCACAAATTTGATTAGCTAAAATCTATGGGCGCATTCGTTTGGGATCAATTTGGAATAAGAATAATTGGAATTATGCGAGTAAGCGTTTGTTTGGGAGCTATTCTCATTCTGGAATACCTGGATTTCCATTCCGGCTATTCTGCTCCCAGGAGCAGAATAGCCGGAATATATTCTTATTCCAGTACAGTGTATATCCCAAACAAACATGCCCTATATTGACCTTGTTCTAGATTTTCCCATCCAGCCCAGCATCAGAACAGTTACATTTTGCTGTGAGAAAGTGACAAACAAAATATAAAAAAAGCTTGACGAGAGAAAAAAATAAAGAGAATCGTCAAAAGAGCTAATTATTTTAAGTTCACTTCATCACTTCTCACAAGGAAAATGTTGGAAAGTATAAACCAATTTCATGTACATACATGTAAAGTGAATATAAGTTTTCTTGTTTGACCTCATGATCCAAGCAGATTCTCCTTCCTGGTTAATAATGGCTAATTAATAATAAATAATGTAGTTTAGAACCTTCAGTGCCTAGTTTAATATGCTGTGATGTGTTGATCTTGTTTTAGTTCAGTTGTGGACTGTTAATAACTATCACTGGTACCTCAAACAGCAAATGGAATTCCCGGCATCACTGAAACACAGAGTGGCATGTCTTACATGGGATCCTGAAGCCCCCTTGAGGATGCATATTATGACAAAAGGTGGGTAGAAGTCGTGCTTTACAGTATACTGTGTCCCACATTTTTCTTTCTTAACTTGTTCTAGAACATCAAATACTTTGATCAAGTATTCAATGTTCTAGAACACGTTACGAAAGTAAAGCCTTTTAACAACCTTGCTCCCGGGTTCTTTCATCTTCCCATCCTCTCCTCTCTTGCTCCAGCTCGCTCCAGGAGGGTGGGGAGATGACATATCCTGGAGACGCAGTTGGCCTTTTAAGTCCAACTGGCTCATCCCGGTTTCTGTATCACAAAGCGGCTAGGAGTATTTCTTCTTCCCCTGGATGGGATGCTAGTCCATCACACTCAGCATTCTGTCTTGTGTGCCAACAATTTATACTCCTGAGTATGCATTGATACTCCTGGGTGGAGAGGCTCTGTGATAGTAAAGTGTCTTTTCCAAGGACGCAACAGAATTACCCCCGGCAGAGCTTGAATGCAGGCTGTTGAATGTTGAGTCCAGAGCTCACTGATCATTAGGCCACCACACCTTCTGCCATCTGCTAAAAGGTCACCTAATAATAGTAATAATAATTATAATAATAATAATTAATATAGTAATTATACTTTATTTATACATCTACTTAATGTCACTATCCAATGTTTTTTGGCAATAATAAACAAGATTTACAAAAATTGAAACCATTTTAGGCCAGTTAGGTCCACCTCAATAATCCTTTCCCAAGGATTTATCCCTCGGACAGGAATTATTAGGCCATTGTAGGCTACCCTTCAACATTATTAATTTTTGTCATGTTGTGCCAATGATTTACCAGTATGTAAGTTTGTTCTGTCGTCTAACAAGCCTTGTATAATAAAGGGATCCTGTGCAATGCACTTGCCATGGCAAGTTAACATACTACTTGTAGAAGGTAGTTGAATCATGGAACCATCTTTCTCTTATCAAGGTGCAAATGCTTGGAACAAACTGTCAAATCAAATACGTGAGATAAGGGATCTTGCAAGCTTTAAACGTGCGATATCCTAGGACATATTTTACATTGTTAGGGCCCATTTCTACATTGCTTGTTTCGTATTATTATATACTAAATTATGATTGTTACTTATTATTACTTAAATTTCCTTGTTATTATAACAATAGAGTTGAATTTCGCGCGAGTAAATATGTTTTTGGCCCGACAAAGACTCATTTTAGCCGATTGGTCCACGCAGCGGGCTAAAATACATTTTAGGGGGGGGGGGGGGTAAACGGTGGTGCTGCGTCGGTGGGAAGTATAACGATATAATTTGGTTTTATCAACTGGGTTGATAATGTCAATTGGCCACCGTGAAGAGATTCAAGAGCTGACGTTTCGAGTGTTAGCCCTTCGTCGGAGCGAATCAAGGAATTGTGCGTCGTGTGTCTTTATATACAGAAAGATGGAGCTTCGCTATTGGCTGGTGCCTGGTAACGTGAAAACTTCGGAATAAATTAGTTGAATGAAAAGCGTTCGTTGATACCGTGAGGATTAAGAGTGCCGATTTGAAAAATAAATTTTTGTTGATCAACCCGGAACTTTTAAATGCGCTCGCGCACGATGCAAAACATGCCCTTTCATTCACAACGTTGACAAAATATCGGGACCCAAGCGATCTATAAAAAACACACATGGAATATGGGACATCTAGCGCAGCGGTGGTTGGGTGGGTGAGGGGGGCGGACGTTGTGGTGCGCGAGCTATACCCGGCTCCAACTTGTCGCCGGGTATAGCTCGCACACCACAACGTCCGCCCCCTCACCCACCCAACCACCGCTGCGACCAAATGTCCCATATTCCATGTGTGTGGGGAGAAACAATGGAAGAAGCAAAGCAAAATAAGAGGAGGCTGCACGCCTTCAAATGGAAAACGGGGGCACAGCGCGGTCACAAAATCAATGGGGCAACTGGAGAGGAAACTCAAATTTCACAATGTTTTTTTTCGTCCGCTTCACGCATCGCCTCAACAACTTGTTGAGCTATCTGTCTGACATCATTCAGCCAAACTGGAGAAGAAAGTTCCGCAAAAATAACGAAAAGCATGTGAAATATCGTGATCATTTTGAGTTATGCAGTCAACCTTTAATTATACTTAAAGATATTTTTTTTGTTTTTCCCTCAAACTTCAGTTCAAATTTGCAGTGCTTGGCGCCGCGAGTTTTCTCATAAGCTGTTCTTGAAGCTCTTTTTTTATCTTTTCAACATCAGGCAGTTTACTTAAAGATGGTTTTTTTGTGAGCTTTGCTCGTACCTTTTCTTTTAACTCATTGTACTGTTCCAATTCAGAAAGAATAATCTGAAACTCAGAATCACTAATGCGATTATCAATTAAAGCCTTGGAAACCAGCTTGTCAACACTCGCACGTTTTGCAAGGCCAAGAGTAACAATCTCCTGGTGTTTAGACATTTTTTTGTCAAGTTTTTTCCCGGCAAGAATCAAACCGGAGGAAGTAACAGAGAATAAACCACCAACAACACCAAGAGGGATGGCCACGGGTATTCCGACCCCTGTTAGAGCAGACGCAAGTCCAGCACTAGAAAAAACAGCGCTGAGTCCGCCAAGACCGCCGGAAATCCAGTTGACGGCTGTTTTTGCGCGTTTAAATTTTTTTCGAACAAGTCTATATTTGTCAACCTCTTCAGCCAACTTTTTTTTGATTTCGTTTATCTCTCCAAGGCGAAAAGCCTCAGGCGTTTGTAAAACAGGATATAATCCGCTTTGTGGTGTCTCCGGAGGAGCACTGGGCAATACGTTTGATGAAGACATTGTCTATAAAATACAGCTTTTTTTTTTAATTGTCTGAAATTCAAGAGGTAATCAATTTATCTCCAAAACGAAAGTGAGTGGCATCTCATTGAAATCAAAAAGTTCACCATTCTCATCTTTGACTGAAATAGTCAAACTGTTTACCTCTCGACTTTTCAAAGTGGAACGAACATGCTGTGGCTCTGACTGATAAAAAACTTTTTCCCAAGGTTCACCTTTTATATCAAAGTTGGCAAGAATGGTGGATGGTTTTCCATTGAACTGATTTTCTTGTTTGTCAATCAAGTCACAATGGATTAAGTACGTTGAAGGGGAGTTCAGTTTTTTTGAATACAATAACGAAAAGAATTTTGGTAAATTTCCGACAACGCCAAAGCCAAGAAGAGAGCTTAAATTTTCATCAATTTGAAATTCTTCCAAATTTGTGTTTAAGACAACCATTTGACCATAGGGTGTGTTGATTTCTGCTTTTAAGGAGTCACTGTCCGGCAAAAGATCATTTTCAATTTTACTTTTTAAAGATTTCAAGGTGTAATTGCCCGGTAAAAAGGTGATGGTTTTGTTATGTGTTATCGATTTAAGTCTGCCCACTTTTTTCAGGTTAAACCAAGAATTGTAAAGAGAACAGCTTAAAAGTCTGATATAGTTTAGTTGAAGGGGCTGGTGAAAATAAACTGTGTAGTCGTTTGAAGGAGCGATGATTGTGAGCACAACCATTTTGTATTGAACACAAAAATAATGGAAAACTATTTTATTTTTGTTCCGTGCAATTTTTCAATTGAAAAATAACAGGGAAAAAGAAAATGAACATATGGAAAACCGCAAACAAACAAGATTCTGTTGCGTATGACTATCTCGAAAAACGAGCGCAGGCTGGCAGCTCCACAAATGCAAAGCTTGCGCAAGCCAAGGCGTGGGCGACTTTTTCTGCAAGTTTCCCGAGGGCTGACAAAAGCAAATTTGAAGCCCAGGTATTTTTTGCACCGGACAACACAGCAACAGCCGAAATATTTTTCAAAGAGGGGCCCGACAGTTTGGAAAGCGTATTCGGATCAGATCGCAAATATTGGAGCGCAGAAATGAAAAGAGCTCTGGGTTTGGTTGAAGTTGGCGGTTTTCCTTTCCAACTGACGACACGCCCAGAAAAAAGTGCACTGGCGGTTCCAGCAGTTCCATTCGAAGAAGCTGCACCGAGTTTGAAAAAAATATTCAACAAAGCAATCAAAATTTATGTCACCCCTGACCAGTATTTTACAACAAAGTTTATAGAGATATTTACCAAGGAACAACTGAAATTCGAAACGTCAAAGCCCGCGAAAAAATGGCTGGCGAAGCCAGATATGTCTTTCTGGGAACAGCAGCTGAACTTTGCAGTGTGGTGCGCGACAACAGGCTGCGGAATATCTCGAGAAGTATTTGACAAAGACAGCACGCTGAAGCTGCCGCCACAGGTACGAGCGTTTTACATCTTTCACGTGTACTTTACGGTTCGACGCATCCTATTTCAGCTCGGAGGTATCCAAAACTTTAGCGCATTGCCGAGTGATCCAACATGGAGTCAGTTTAACAACAAATATGACGAAGCTTCTTATAAAAGATTATGTTCTGAGTTCAAAGTTCCTTCATCAACCGATTTTCGGTTTACAATTGGCCCGAACCACGGGCTAGGAAGCGTTTATATTTATTGCCGCGATCCTTTCATCCTGAACGTTCCATATCCATCAGAAAAAGCAAAATTTGATGATGAAGATCCAAGGGCTACAGAAAAGGGAATATCAGTTTGTTTCATAAGAAATGATGCAGCTGAAGAGCAATTCAACTGGTTCGCACCAAAAACCACAACAGGTTTGACCCAGGCAGGTTTGTCGAGAATAAACCAGTCGATTGAAGCATTTGTGTATTGCATCTTGGGTGCGCAAGTAAACGTCCGCAGCAGCATTCTTGGGGCGGGAGGCAGAGCAAAGGAGGCCCAGACCGAGTTTCTTGTCCTGGTTGAAGACGCAGTGAGGATGCCCGACCTGGCAAAGAGCGTGCAGCGTTACCAGCTGGCGGTGGACGAGGCAAAAGTGCGGTTGAACCTTGCTGTGTGCCCGGGCGCTTGGTTGATGCCAGGCCGCATGGTTATCAACACAGAAAGCACGGTTGGTTACAACAACCAGCTCAAACAAGCGATTCCGGGTATGAAGCTGGGGGTCAACGACGGGGCAAACAAAAGAACAAAAAAAGCGGCCCTTCAGCACATGGATGGCGGAAAATCAAAAATTAACCCACCAAACAGCCATCCTTCCAATCCAATTCACAAAGCAGCCACAGCTGAAAGCAAAAAAGATTTGAAACCTGTTGAAACACCGACAACACAAGAGTCAACACAAACAACGCAAGTGCACACAGAAGAACGAGTGCCAACGGCTGGCTCGGGCAGTGATTCTCATGACACGAACAAAGTTGCAATGATGGTTGGCGCGGTTGCAATTGCAGGTTTGTTGTTTTTGACATTCCGCTAATTTTTGAGTTTTCCCAAAGAAAATTAACTCTGCTTTTTGGCATAGCTCTCAACCAAAAAGGCCACAACAGCCAAAATTAAAAGCCATGTGTGTTCTGCCAGAAAACCGAGGACCTTACCAGCAGTTGCGAAAAGAAAAGAAACAATCGAGCCGAGCAGTCCCGGAAGAATGGAGGCTGTTTTTTTCGCAATAGCTTTTAACCCGTTTCCCAAAGCTTTGGCCATTGATTTCAAAGCGTTGGTAATGGCGCCAATGACAGCACCAATCGTGACACCTGCGGCAAGAAGGATTGAAGTCACTGTCACGCCGTACTTTTTGAAGATTTCTTTTACACGCTCACGAAGCGGCATGGCTCTTTCTTTTTCTTCAATTTGTGTTGCCAACCTGCCAATCTCCTCTTGTCTATCTGCAATTCTCTCCCTGGCAGCCTCTTTTTCAGAAGGTGAAGCGTTTTCATCATCGATAATTGCTTTGTCTTCTTTATTTTTGTTTTCAAGTTCTGCTTTTCGCTCTTTTTTTTCGTTAAGATCTTCTGTGTTAATTTTTTCTTGAAGTTTCTCTTCAGTTTCTTTTAATTCGGCATTTTTTTGTGTGAGCTTCCGAATATCTTCTTGCAATTTTTTGCCATCTTTTGCTGCTTTTCTTGTTTGATCAAGTTTCTTTGCTAATTCTTGATGGTCTTTTTCAAGGTCTTTTTTCTGTTGTTTCAGTTTTTCAATTTCTTCTATATTCAATGGCTCATTTGTATCTTCAAGATCATCTTTCTGTTGTTCAATTTGTCTAATTTTGTTTCTCTTTTCTTCCATTTGTTGTTTTAGTTTTTCAGATTCTTTTGCCATTGATTCTTTTTGTTTCAGTTCTTTTTGTTTTTCTTTCATCTGTTTTTCAAGTTCATCACTTTGTTTCTTCGTTTCTATTAAATTTTCATTATCAATTTCTAAAGCCTTTCGGCCAAGCACTTTTTTGATGTATTCCGTTTTAAAGAAAGAACTTTGAAAATCTTCTCCATTTGAAAGAAATACCTTTATCAGACCAGCATTTTTACCAATAGCAACAATATCCATAAATTTAATTCCTGGTTTTGTTTTTGCTTCTTCGGCAGTTGCAAGCCTTAATCCCAATTTAGGTATGTTTGCTTCTGGATATCTTTCTTTGATTAATTCTTTTGCACGTTCGATTTCCACATTTTGTACAATATTTATTAATTGTTTTGCTTCTTTATCTTTTCCCTCCTGAGTTAAAATTTCATAATTATTTTCAGCTTTATCTGAGGAATATAAATCTGTATGATCGTTTCTTAAAGCTTTCAGTCTTCTTTGAATCTCATCATCTGTTATATATCTTCTACTTGTTCCACCAAAAGATGTTTCTTCAATATAAGATTTATCTGGCAGCCCGCTTTTCTCGTGAGACATTGTTTGCATCTCAATCTCTTGACCTTGAGGCCAAGGTGTGGATGAGTCGCCAGGGATAAGAGGAAATGTTTCATCGGTGGTTTCATCTTCATCGTCATCATCGTCATCATCGTAGTCAATATCATAGTCAAGATCAGGGTCATCGTATCCAAACTCTCCACCTTCAGCCATCGCGAAATTATATATTCAAATTATTTTTATTTAAATACAAATGTCCGGCGTTGTATAAACATGTCTGTGCAAGCAAACCTTCGTCCAACGAACCAAGAAAAAATTTTAGGCGGAATGAAAGCCGAGCGCACGGTCAAGCGCATCACTTTTAATCCCAGCGAAGCCAACCCCGGCGAGACGTTGTATGTTTACGTGCCCAAGCTGAATGAGAACGAGGTCCTCGTGCCAGGCTCGATCTCACTTATCTTTAACATCGACCTGGCTGGAGGGCACGCCAACAACTTCCTTGTACAAAACGTCTCCCGTGCTCTTGTCGACAGGCTGACTGTTAAGTACGCTGGAACCATACTGCAGGACACGGTGGGGTATGACATTTTCAAGATCTGGGAGGACCTTTTCCTCTCACAGGAGGAGCGGGACAACATGCTGCTCGAGGGTATTCAGTCCGAGGACCTCTGCAAGATCCGCTCAAATGCGGGGGATAAAAAAACCTCGGGTGTGGGCGCGGAAAACGCACTTAACACGGTTTTCGGAACAAAATATCGAATCCAACTGGACCACCAGATCCTGACCGACCACGGCGTTTTCACGGCCCTTTCCGTGGCAAGTTCGACTTCATCGTGCTCATCTGCCCGACATTTGCGTACAACAAGACTTTTCATCGCTTCGCCGAGGCGGACCCGCGTTTTTTTGTTATCATTTGCGAACAGGAATGGGTTGAGGGCTGGTTGAAGCTTGTTTCCGGGCTTTTCGAGGGCACCAACACGCTCATTATCCTTGATGACTGCGCAGCCTCGAAAGATGTAAAAAAGCGAACAGGCGAGCTGGTCAAACTTGCGTTCAGCGCTCGCCACACAGGGCTAAGCGTGTGGGTGGTCACCCAAAAGATGACCAGCATAACGCCTTCTTTCCGCGAAAACATTGGGGCAGTTGTGCTTTTTTACACTCCCGCAGGGAAGACTTTGAAAGCGATTTTTGAAGATTACGCCGGCGAACTTTCTCAAGATGAGTACAAAGATTACATTTCATGGCTGAAAAAAAATAAGTTTTCCTACCTTGTGTTCTTACTTCGGCACCCTTACGGAATAAAAAAATATCAATTAAAAAAATAGCAATAAATATAAAATGGCAAATCCATCCGAATTAACCCCAGAAATTGAAGAAACTATAGATGACATTATGAACTTGATTGAAGCTGAGCCAACGAGCGCGCCCGGCAATGCCTTTCCAGTTTCAACGCAGCCTGATATTCCTGCACTTCGTGAGCAGCTTGCCGTGCTGGTGTCAACAGGGAAAGCCAAAGAAGCAATCGGGGTGCAGTTAACACACGAGAATGTGAAGCGCCTCAGTGACAAAGAGGTCGAGAAATACACAAAACGGTACGAGACATACGTGGGCTCAAAGACAACCGACAGCTTGATCGACAGCTTCGTTTTTCTTGTAACCAAAGCCGTCGGAAT
Organism: Blastomussa wellsi; assembly: GCA_947652115.1. Lineage (NCBI taxonomy): Eukaryota > Metazoa > Cnidaria > Anthozoa > Scleractinia > Plerogyridae > Blastomussa > Blastomussa wellsi. The sequence continues at coordinate 27,495,822 of OX393563.1, read as the reverse complement.
GGCAGTCAACCTCGACGACATCCATGCTTATCAAAAAGAACTTAAAAACGACTACATCATCAACAAAGAGCTGTCTAACCTGGCAGGCAGCATGTCCCTGAGGTGCGGTCGTTTTCTCGCTGTGGCAAACGCAGCTCTGATCACAACAAAACACATTAATTTTGAAAAAAATCACGAAGCAAAATCGGCAAAACACATTAATTTTGAAAAAAATCACGAAGCAAAATCGGAAGAAATTATTGAGCAAAGCCCACCAACCGCTGAATAATTACTCAGAAAGCCAGCAATTCCTGACAAAAATTTTTTTTAATTAAATATAAATTTGTTTCAAAGTAACAATGGCTGAAGAACAGAAGCAACCGACCGCTCAAGAAATCTCTGAACCGCAGCAACCAATGGAAAGCCAAGTAACTTCACAAACTCCGGCAACAAAGCCTGCCAAAAATCCCAAGCGAGTGGCTGCTGGGAAAATGGTTGCCGAAAGAACACGGCTGGCCCGCGAATCGCAGAAAAAAACCGCAGCTGAGGCGGCTATCATTGTTGCAAACAACAAGCAGGCAAAAAAAGAAACCGCTCCCCGTGATCCTGCTCCTGAGCCGGAAACCGAACCAAAGCCTGCTGCAGCCGATTCAGAGGGTTTCACCACAAACCAATGGCTAACTATCGCTGGAATTGGCGTAACCATTGTTACAACTTATGTCAAGCGTGATGATATAAAAGCTTTTTTCGCAAAAAAACAGGATAATCCACCGGAGCCGCAGCCAAAAGAACCAGCTACTCTGCCGCAGCCACCGCAGCCACCGCAGCAACCGCAGCCAAGAAAAGGAATTCGCAAAATGGATTGATTGCATTGGTGCCGCCCCAATTTAATATTTACACAATATACAAAACATGAAAATTGACGGTGCCCAAGCTGTTGTATCAGGCGTTGGTATTTTTGCAATCAGCTATTTTTGGTTAAAATTTTCCGTTGCATTTTTTGATACAATCATGCTTCTCTGGGATGCACCATTCATTGAAGAAGATGAATATGAAGATGAGGAATTTCCTGTGTTGCCAATTTACCCTGACGAGAAACCGCCAAGCTATGCAGATTCACTGGCTGATGAAGATGATGAGTTCGATTAATTTCTTTTGAACGTTTATTTTTTTTTCTTACATACCAAACATGCCTGAAAACAATCTTGTAAAAAGCGCCATGGAGGCCGCGACTCTCGTTGGCCTATCTGCTGGCATTGGGTGGGCTGTCAAAAAAGTGTTCAAGAGAAGTTTTACAGATGACCCTTCAGATTCTATCGAAAACTTCGCAATGTTCACTGGTGTGATGACGGGCAGCATCTGGCTCAAGAAGTACCTGGAGGACCAGAAAATCCTCCCGACCAACGTTTGAACACCAAAAAAATCATTTGAAAAAATGGCGGCAATTTATAATCATGGCAAGTATCGGAATTATGGTTGGCGGTGCTTTGCTTAACGCAGCTGCTTTCACCGGCGGCAATTATCTGGCGAAGTATTTAGAAGGCGATGACAGTGAAGCCGCTCTTGAAGAAAAAGAGCGCCACGACCGAGCTATCGAGGCGTATAATGCTTCGAAAGCCAAATACTTGCGCGACCGCACCAAATTTCTCGACTGGATTGCAACAAACGAGCTCATAAAAGCGGAAGCCAATCAGAACTTCACCAACACTGACTACGCTTTAAAACTCTACAACCAGACGCATCCTGAAGAGCAAATGGCTCCTCCCAAAGAGCCCAAATTTTCGGATTTTTATCAACCAAGCCAGCAGCAAAAAAATGGTGAACTCATGTTTGTCGGCGCAGGGGCGCTCGCTTTGGGCTACGCTGCTTTCCGGTTCTTTTAAACTTTTTTTACCTTTTTTATATGGATTTCTACTGTGTGTATGAGAAGAAGATCACCCCCAACGTTCGTGGGAGTGAAAGACTCGGAAAAACCAAAAATGGGCAAACCTTTCTGAAAGTCAAATGCGCCTCTTGCGGGAAAACCAAAACAAGATTCATCTGCTAACATTTAAACTTTTTTTCACCTCGTTTATATGGACACCAAACTCGCGAAGATTTACTACAGCCCTGGCGGTTATTGGAAAGGCATTGCCGCCATCAAAAAACTGGCCGCGGCTGCAAACGTCCCGGAAGACACCGCAAAAAAGTGGTTGATCCAGCAAGCCCTCTGGCAGATATTCCTTCCGGCGCCGAAGCACATTCCTCGCCCGAAATTCGACGTGCCCTTACCCAACAAGGTCCACCAGGCTGACCTTCTTTTTTTGCCTCACGATAAACTGCCTCGCGGTCGCAAAGTCTGGAAATACGCGCTGAACGTTGTAGACGTGGCCAGCCGTTTCAAAGAGTCCGAACCCTTGACCTCGAAAAATTCTGATGAGGTTGCCCAGGCTTTTCAGAAAATTTACAAGCGCGGCCCTTTGAAATGGCCTGAAATGTTGCAAGTTGACCCTGGGCGCGAATTCATGGGCGCTGTGACGAAAGTCATGGAAAATCACAAAACTTTCATCCGGCGCGGGCGCGTCAACATTCACCGCGATCAGGCCATTGTTGAACGTTTCAACCGCACCCTTGCCGAACGCCTGTTCGGTCACCAGTATGCCGTGGAAATGCGGATGCCTGAGGGCCAGCGGTCCAGGGCATGGGTGAAAAGACTTCCTGAAGTTGTTTCGGCTTTGAACAACGAGGTGACCAGCCTCATCGGAAAGAAACCCGCTGTTGCAATCGAAGAGAAATCTGTTTTTTCGAAACCTTCGACTGCTTATCACAGACCTGTTGGGAAGGATGAAAAAATCCTGCCATATCTTGTTCAGGTTCGCCATCTTTACGAACCTGGTGAGCTTGAAGGGGGGAAAAAAAGAGCCACGGATCCGATTTGGTCTTTGAAAGTTTTCACCATTGAAAAGGTTTTACAAAAACCGGATCAGCCCGTTCTGTACTATTTGCATGATGGACCCAAGCGCGGTTTTGTGCGTGAAGAGCTGCAGATTGTGCCTAAAAACACCGTTCTCCCGCCGGCCAGCGTGGACAGTTGAACAAACAAATGAAAATACAGATTAAATTTTTTCTATATACCCAGAATGAAAATCAACGCTGCTTTGATCAATACCGTCTGTTTTTTCTCTTTGGTTTTTCTTGGTTCTGCCATTTATGGTCCGAAAGTTCTTGATTCTGTACCCTTTTTGATCAATTTTGTTGATGGCCAGCTTGAAAACATCTTTTGGAATTTGCTCAAAATTACAGTGGCGTTTAATGTGATGCTTGTTATTGCAAAAATGTCTTCAGGAACGCGGATTGAAATTCGCTCACCGTTTGGTTTGGGGAAAAAAACTGGCTTGAACAACCAAAACTGGCCAAGTTGAACAAACAAATGAAATTTGAAAAATGGGCCGTGGACGCAACGGTGTTATTGTTCAAACCTCAAGCAAAGGAAAAAAACGCGCCATCAAAGAGCTTTCCAATAATGCATGCTCTGTTGTTTTTAAAAAACCCTGCCCATCCTGTGAAAAGGAAGTCATTTTTCTTGATCAAGCCATTGTGAATTATTTACAAAGTTTGGACCCGCGTGAGGTGGCTCAAACATTAAAGTGAATGCCTTCCAGAAAAGCCGCCATCTCTTCTAGTTCCTCTTCTGTGAACATTTTTTCTTTGAAACCAAAAGCTTTTGTGTGGATCCCGTCATCTGCAATCCAGCGTTTTGAGTCAAACGCACACAGTGAAATCTTGTTCACGTGCATTCCGTAAATTTCATGCCCCTCGCTCCGCAGAATGTTCATTCCATGCTTCAGCTGTTTCTTCTCGCCAAAAATCATTTCACGGTACTGCTCGTGGGAAATGTTTTTCTTGACGACACACTTTTTGACCCCCTTCGCCTTTTTGATATTTTTTTCGTCCCCTCGGAGGATGGAATACATTTTTGACCTGAGACAGATGGCTTCCGCGATGGGTGTCCCCGCGCATTCATCTTTCATTTTGCCCAAGACTTTTTTGTTCTCGTCTGAGTTAAGTGGATTGTCTTGCGGGTAATCACTCAGGTCATACATTTCTTTCGTTGTCGCGATGTCTTTGTAAACGTCTTCTGTTTCGATCTCAAGCAGAAGACTGTCCGTGTCCGTGTAAACAAGTTCACATTTTGATCCGTACCGCTTTTTCAGGTGGTTGTAGAAAAAGTCGTACATGAGGATCTTGCTGTTGTCCAAGATCGTCATGCCCGTGTACACCGGTTTGTTCAGCACCAGCTTCCCTTTGTGCATGTGGATCCCCGCCATGTTGTTTGTGAATTGGGCGAACCTTGAGAACAACGGACTGGCAACAAATTTTCTGACTTTTTCTTTTTCTTCACTTTTCACGATTTTGATGTCCGTGCGCTTCCGCAGGTTCTCCATCGTTTTCCCGAAAACCGAGTTGTTCATCAGTTTGTAAAAGTCTTTTTCAAAAGCGCTTTTTGCTCTTTTGCGGAAATTGGTGTTCTTCATGATATAAGGTTTCATCCACGCCGATTGTTCAAACTCGAGAACTTTGTGGACCTTTTTCAGCCTCATCCCCTGTTGCAGATAAAACTGCAAGTTCCTGTAGTGCACGACGTAGTTGTTTTTGTCTTCCAGTGTCAGCAGCAGTTTCTTTTCTTTTGGTGTTTTGATTTCCAGTTCATCCATCAGACGGTGCTGGTAGTCTGACATGTCCTCTTTTTTTACCGCCTTTTTTTCCGGAGCCAGCGGATAGCTGTTGTGCTCTTCATGCAGCTCCTCCGGATATTCGAGGTCAACCTCAAGAATCCAGCCGGTTTTGGCGTCTTCTTTTTTCTTCAAAATTTCTTCTTCCGTTGGCAGCACGCTTCTCCATTTGAATCCTCTCACGGGCATTGGCTGGCACATGGCCCAGCCGTAAAGGTTGTTCGCGTCGAGATACATGATCCACTTTTTCGGTTTGGTCTCGTCAAAGCCTTCACACATTGGATTGTTGGCTCTGACATACCTTTTGCTCACATTTGAGATCCCGCCGCGCAGCCCCCTTTCCACAAAAAGATGCTTGTCAATGTCCGTCAAGAGCTCCAGCTCAATGCCAGACATTTTCAGAAGCGCGTCCCAACTCAGCCCTGGCGATGTGAAATAATTCGCCGGGTCCAGCCCGTACTGCTCTTGACACAGATCCCTGAAATTTTCAAAAACATCCGCCAGCAGTGCCACGTCTGTTTTCACATACAAGTCATGATAATCTCCCAGGTTTTTGCAGTCAAAGGCTTCCCACACTTTCTGCGCGTGCGCATATTCAGCGTCTGAAATGGCTTCGTCGTTCAGTTTGCTGTAAAACAGCTTTTTGTGCGGCAGTTTTGTCTCTTCGAACCTCTCCCATGAGTCCATGTACTCATATGGATAGATTCCTTTTTGAAACAACAACTCAACCTGGGAGCTGTCCATTGATGTTTTGGTGATTTTCAGCTTTTCTGGGGGCGTTGCTTTCACAAGCGCGTCAAGGCTTCCTTGCATGAAATTCAGACTGTCTATGAACTGCAGATTCCCCATGGAAAATGTGATGTACTTTTCCATGTTGTTGGCCACACATTTCACATCCTTTTCCTGCTGCGCCATCGCCTGCATCAGGTGGTGCGCGTCGTAACCCCGCAGGTTATGAAATACAACTGGGATTTTGAAAAATTTTGGGTTCAGTTTCAGTTTGAAATTGCACTCGTTGTGCGCTGCCCCACGGAACTTGCCTGTCACATGGCAATGGTCTTTCACAGCGTCTCTGAAAGTTGGTTGGATCAATGGTTTTTTGCAGAATTGACAGTTTTCTTGTTTCTTTGCCGCTTCTTTTTGCTTTTTGTCCAACTTTTTCATGCAAAGAAACCCAACCCTTTTTTGCACAAACCAGAAACATTTTTTGTGAACCTGTCCCAAATATTTTTCTTTTTTCCAAGCTGGCAGTGAGTCAAGGAAATTTTCTTTAACCAGACTTTTGTTACAAATATGACAATCTTTTGCAGTTTTGAAATCACTCCAATCATCTTGATCCATAACAATTGGTTTTGGTTTTTCCACACTTTCCCTCAGTTTTTGTTCTTCTTGCACTATGTCGCTCAGAAAATTTGCAACTGCATTTTGCCCTCTGAAAACTTTTGAATTCATTATTTCTCCATCACTTCTCACACATATCCAGGCGTATCCACATGCTTCGTGGATTTCAGTTTTTTCTGTGTAACTTTGTTCTGAACTTCGTTCGCACTCGCGATATTTAATCTTTTTTACAAGCGCTTCGAAGTCTGCGTAAATCACGAAAGGCGCCTTCATCTGTTTTTGGAAATTTTGATACTTCAAGATGTTTTCCCCTTTTTTCGGCATTTCGATCACTATTGGTCTGCCCAGCACACCATCACATTGTTTTTCATGCTCTGCCAACTTTTCCGCTGTGTTGAAATTTGTTATGCACATTTCACAAAGATGTTTTTTCCCGTGATGTTTTGTCTGATCAAAAATCAATGCGCTCATACGTTTTATCCAACAGTAATGTTTGTTCTCTCCTGACACAATCAACATCAGATTTATCCTTGGAACTTCTTTTCTTTTCTTGCTCAACCATAAACCTGCCAAGATATTGTTTTCTTCATTATCCCAGCCATATAAATTTATTGCCAATTTTGGATTTTGTTCCTCAAGCTTTTTTAACTGCTTGATCGGTGTGGGGAAATCGATTCCTTTCCAATTGATGCCATCATCAACCGGGTATTTGCTTGGCCTTTGAGGGTCTTTTCCTGCTGGGAAAAGTGCCGATCTCACCGCCCACTTTAAACATTCATTGTCCGTGTTTTTCACGTTGACAATTGCTTTCTTTGCTGCAAGCTTTGGTGGAAGTGGAATCCATGTTCCTCCTTTCAATGGTTGCCAGCGCGCAGTGTGCACATACGCTTCCATAATCCAATCAATTGTCAAATTTGAGTCTCTTACTGCTGTTTCAATTTGGGATTTCACAAAATCAATGAATAAATCAAATTTTCTTGAAATCTCGCTTTCATCATCAGTTTTCTGGAAAAACATGGGAGGGAAATCTTTTATATAATAATGCGATATGATTGCCTCATTTCTAAACCTCACATTTAACTCAAATGTTGCTTTCAACGAATTCATTTCTTCCAATTCGTTTTTTATTAGTTCAATGTACTTTGCTCGGTGTTCTTTCCTGAACTCTTCAATATCAATTGCAGACCAATTGTAAAAATCATTTGCATGTGGATTCCACGGGTCTTTGCTTTTTCTATTTAATTTTGAAAGTTTCATTGACCACACGTGGAGCCATCCACGGAAATTTGTATGTTTCAGAACAAATCTGTTGTAAAATTCTTCTGGTTTATTATTTGGTTTTGAATAAGCTTTTAAAATTGTAAAAATCCTTTCTACAGAATCATTTACTCCTTTTGCAAAATTTCTGCTTATCAAATACCATGGTGGGTTTTTATAATTTAAATTGAATTGCGTTGAAAGATCTAACAGATCACCTAATTTGTATCCATATTTTTCTTCATGCTCTTTCTCAAAACGTTTAGTTTCTTCAATATCCTCAATCAATTTTTTAGTTTCATTAAATTCTTTTTTAGAAGCATCGTCTTCTTCGTGAACATTTTCTTTTTCGCGAAGATTTTCTTCGTTAAGCATTTTTACAACTTCATCAAGCTTCTGGACATCTTCATCGTCATATCGTGCAGCGGCCATGTTCTCTATAAATGTGCGCGCATTTCTTCAAATGAAAAATAATTCCTAGCGCAAAATGTGAAATTTTTGTTAATTCTGAAGTTGCCTTTCCGATTTTGTGGCCGCGCTGTGCCCCCGTTTTCCATTTGAAGGCGTGCAGCCTCCTCTTATTTTGCTTTGCTTCTTCCATTGTTTCTCCCCACACACATGGAATATGGGACATTTGGTCGCAGCGGTGGTTGGGTGGGTGAGGGGGCGGACGTTGTGGTGTGCGAGCTATACCCGGCGACAAGTTGGAGCCGGGTATAGCTCGCGCACCACAACGTCCGCCCCCCTCACCCACCCAACCACCGCTGCGCTAGATGTCCCATATTCCATGTGTGTAAAAATCACTGATCATTTCACCTGTACCTCAGCCAATGCCATTTACTGTATAACTTGCACTCTTTGCAAAAAGTTATACATCGGCGAAACAGGGAGACGACTTGGCGACCGATTCCGAGAACACCTTCGTGACGTAGAGAAAGACGACAAAAATGCATCGAAACCGGTCGCGAGACACTTCAATCTCCCAAATCATTCTAAGCAACATATGGCAGTCTGCGGCCTTTCCCTTCACCAAGGAAACACGGAAAGCCGTAAAATTCTAGAACAAAAATTTATTTTTCAAATCTCTTAATCCTCACGGTATCAACGAACGCTTTTCATTCAACTAATTTATTCCGAAGTTTTCACGTTACCAGGCACCAGCCAATAGCGAAGCTCCATCTTTCTGTATATAAAGACACACGACGCACAATTCCTTGATTCGCTCCGACGAAGGGCTAACGCTCGAAACGTCAGCTCTTGAATCTCTTCACGGTGGCCAATTGGCATTATCAACCCAGTTGATAAAACCAAATTATAAAATACATTTTAGCCCGCTGAACTCTCCATTTTAGCCCGTAAAATACGCCACAATGCCCGATGAAATGATTATAATAAATAATATTTTAGCGCTAAGTTATACCTAGCTTATTAGTCCTTTAACATTTATGTCTTGTAATTTTTGGAATTTTTAGCATATCTTGTAATTCTTACACGGCATGTCTGAAAACCAGCTTGCTGAGCCATTTGCCATGTTTTAAATAAAGTTGATTGATTGATTGAATCCCGAATTACTGTACATTTTTACAGGAGGGCAATACTTCTCCTATGAATGGTGTTGGAGCACAGTGCACAGTGAAGGGACATGTGAACAGAACATGTCCACAGTTGCAGTCATAGATGGAGGTACGTAACGATGAACCATATTTTGTATTACCTTGAGCCTTTAATTCTCCTGGCAACTGCCCACTCTTAATCTTCAAATAGATGCAAATAGTTTGCCCTCTTGTTTGTTTTCATATTTGTTTTTTATTTTATTATCATATTCCATCATGTAGGCATACATAATTATACATGTGCATTTTGGGCGATTCTTTTATTTAGCAACTACAGACTGTAGTTGCTTAACGGATCCATTTGAAAGATGGACGCCTCTCTAAGATGGGCAACTGGTTCCTGCTTGCCATTAATTTTTCAGTCATCTTATTGTATCTAAATTCTTTGTAAGCCAGACAGCTCTCTCAGACAGACAACTGGTGTTGATCTCTGCATGTTGCTTTTCAATCATTTTACTGTATCTAAACTCGCTATAAGCCGGACATCTGGTGTTCGTCCCTGTGCGCTGTTTTTCAACCATTTTACTGTATCTGAACTCTCTATAAGTTGTTGGTCCCTGTTCGCCGTTTTTCAGTCATTTTACTGTATCTAAACTCTCTATAAGCCAGACACCTCTATAAGACGGACAACTGGTGTTGGTCCCCGTGCGCCGTTTTTCAGTCATTTTACTGTATCTAAACTCTCTATAAGCCGGACGCCTCTATAAGACGGACAACTGGTGTTGGTCCCCGTGAGCTGTTTTTCAGTCATTTTACTGTATTTAAACACTCCATAAGCCGGACGCCTCTATAAGACGGACAACTGGTGTTGGTCCCTGTGCACTGTTTTTCAGTCATTTTACTGTCTTTAAACACTCCATAAGCCGGACGCCTCTATAAGACGGACAACTGGTGTTGGTCCCTGTGCACTGTTTTTCAGTCATTTTACTGTATCTAAACTCTCTATAAGCCGGACGCCTCTCTAAGACGGACAACTGGTGTTGGTCCCTGTGCACTGTTTTTCAGTCATTTTACTGTATTTAAACACTCCATAGGCCGGACATCTCTATAAGACGGACAACTGGTGTTGGTCCCTGTGCACTGTTTTTCAGTCATTTTACTGTATCTAAACACTCAATAAGCCGGACGCGTCTCTAAGACGGACAACTGGTGTTGGTCCCTGGGAGCTGTTTTTCAGTCATTTTACTGTATCTAAACTCTCTATAAGCCGGACGCCTCTATAAGACGGACAACTGGTGTTGGTCCCTGGGAGCTGTTTTTCAGTCATTTTACTGTATCTAAACTCTCTATAAGCCGGACGCCTCTATAAGACGGACAACTGGTGTTGGTCCCTGGGAGCTGTTTTTCAGTCATTTTACTGTATCTAAACTCTCTATAAGCCAGACACCTCTATAAGACGGACAACTGGTGTTGGTCCCTGTGCGCCGTTTTTCAGTCATTTTACTGTACGTAAACAGACACCTAAGATTTGGCGGTACTCATATGATGAAATGGGTTATCCGCACTTAGATTTCATTGCCAGGCTTTGCTCCCACAATGAATAAATTACCTGTGGAAGCACATGTTGCAAAAGATCTATTTTGCAAAATTATATATTAAATATCTGCCTTATTCCTGCAGCTAAATTGCTGCTAACTCCAATGAAGCACATGGTTGTTCCTCCGCCAATGTCAGCGCATGCTGTGGAGCTGAAGTCTCCAGCCTCGTGTGTCAGTTTCTCACCACCACCCAGCTGTAGTGACATGGCAGTTTTACTGTCCAGTGGCAGTGTAGCTATTTTCAAATCAATGCCAGAAAATGGTGTTAAAGAAGAATTCAAACCTCCTGGAATAGCACCGACACTTGCAGGCAGTTTTTGGTAAGTTAGTGAGGTTTGTAGTCTCAAAACACCTCCTTCTCAGTGGACAAAAGACTATTTGAAAAGTGCAGCGCGTCAAGCAAGTGCAAGTGATGTAATCATTTCTATTTTTGAGAGCCAATCGGATTTTCAGTTTTGATTGACAGATTTCCATAGTTATTAGTAAGCAGGCGGTTAGGATTTTCAGTAGTCAAAGACTTTCTAAAGTTTCTGGGGAACCATGATGTAACATGAGTTATCGTGAATTCGTGAACTAAACCGTTGTTGGAATCGTCCATTTCTTAACGTGGTTTATCACAAGGGCTAGCACCATTCGTGCTTGTTGAATACGAGATAGTTATATTCAATGGGGCGCTACGTCAGCATGCCCCGTTGGTTATTTGCCGTGTCATATCCAATGCGTGCTTATGCAATAACTGTTATTATTATTCATTCAAAATATTTCCCCGTTTCTGATTGGTTAAAACCACACGCATAATTCACCATAACCAGCTGTTGTTGACCAAATTTGGAAAGAATTTTGTCATATTCAACCGATGACGTCAAAAGTGAAGCCCGCTACAGATTATTGAACCCTTTACAGAGAAAACCTGAGGACGAGGTCGTGTTATTTTTGGTGAGCAGAAAACCAAAGAGCAAAGTTGGCTGCCACTAGGTTTACAAGTTTGAGCGGAGAAAATATTACCCAGTTAATATTTTTAATTATTATTCATTAAAAATATTAACTGGGAAATATTTTCTCGGAGGGTGTTATCCACCGAGGCCTTCGGCCTCAGCCTCATTCAATAATTGCTAAATAATTACTGTATTGTCTCTTTCTTTTCCATGTATACCACAGCATTGACACCGCCGATCATCCATCGGTATGGTCAGGGCCATTAAGCTGGCGTCAGTTGATCTGGTGGAGAGAGCGCACCTTGATCGCAGTCGGATGGGATACTCTGACTCAGAGAGACATAGTTTGCGAACTGGAAATTTTAACAGAAAATAACAACAACAGAATTGTTATCAGGTTAGAGTTGATCGCTACTAGCTCCGTGGCATTCTCGTTGATGTGTTTTATGTCAAAAAAGGAAATCAGGTCTCCTATGAGTTTGGGTTATATTTTGTTTTGCCCAATGCTCGTTATGAAAGTTAATGTTAGCCAAGAAATTATTTCTGTAGACCTAATTGGCAAAACTATAGCTTCGTTATAAACAATTGTATCCCGGTGACCCACGTTATAACTACAATCACTGACAAAAGTCCATTGCACACGGAGATCAGAATGCACATCAGCAATAACAAATGAGATCACTAGAATGGGGAATCCCCCTCCCAACCCCCTCCCCCAAAAACAATGTTGTAAACGAGCAATGACGACTTCATCACGGTAAACAACATTGTATTGGGGGGAAGGGGGCGAACACATAAATTTCGTGGACTTTGATTGTAGTGGTGGGCAAATGTGCCAAGACTTTTTTCGGAGATTGTAGATTAAATAAACGAGATGAACTTCAAAAGCTGTTCAGCCCATCAGTCTTTCAAAAAACCATATTGCAATCCGTTGTGATCTTCAAGTTTTGTCTATGTGTACCTTCTCTTGTATTTTCTGTGTTGTTGAAATGCTCCTCCGCTGTTTTAAGTGCGGGTCATTATTATTATTACATAACTTCAATTTGTTGACCATTTTCTTGTGTCTAAATTTGCCTAAAATTCCTCAAGCCTACAGGAGCGAAGACAATGTTCTCTTGCAAACGCAATTTTCACTTTTCCAGACCCTTTATCATGAGTCTATTATTTTTCCACTGTGTTAATGTGCGTTCTAGAGAAGTGATTGAAGTGATCACAGCTTTTCACCTTCCCCACCCAGGCACAAGACAGAAACAGATCAGCCGGTCCTTCGCTTGTGTGTCAACCGACATTCTGACTCTATATTCGTGGAACTCATAAATGGAAACTTGCTTAGATATACCTCAGGTAAGACATGTTTAATCTTCGTTGAACTGCGTTCGATGTCTGACCAAGTGTTTAATTAATATGTTAAAAGGGAGATTACGCATGACGATTAAGCGCGACGTGAGCTTGCCTTTCGTTTTGTTACCTTTTGGTCGTTTTCTTAAGTAAATCCGTCAGAAAATTAAGGAAAAAATCGCACATTCAGAACAAACACAAACCTAATCATTCCCGCATATAAACGCGTAACGGCAGACGGCGGAACTAGAATTTTTGCCGTTCGCGGGAAAAACAAACGTCATATAACCTCTCACATGGAAACGCCGGGTGAAAACATTCCTTACGGTATCTGTTGGAACGGCTAAATGCACGGCAAGTGAACGCTTGAGAAACAGCTTGACAAGCCCTTAAAAACGGCTACCGTCAACGACTGACTAACGGCTCCGGAAACTTTAATTGAATGAGTGAACTGAAACGGCTGAAGGCTGCAGAAAATTTTTGAAAGGATGTAGTCCAACGACTGAACTGCTGTAGAAATCGTTTGAACGGAAGAAGGCGAACAGTTGAACAGCTGAAGAAAAAGTGGGCTGATTTGTGAGAAACTTTTTGAGCTAATGAAGTCGAACGACTAAAAAAAGGATCTCAAGCGGACCAGGTAGAGCAGCTGAACGGTTGTGGAAAATTTTCGAATGGATGGCTGTGAACGGTTACTTAAAAAGTTAATGACTCTCTATCAACGGTAACATGGCTGAAGAAAATATTTCTACCTGCATTCCGAATGGCTGAACATAAAGCGCTATCAAAATTTTATATTGAAAACAACAAGATCAAATCGTCTTTGTGCGTGGTTACATTTTGCCTGGGTAACCCCCGGGGTATCGAGTTACTAATATAAGTCACGAGAAGCGAGCGACTTCGCTGTCGTCTTGTGGTCGACGAGGAGTTTCGGGGTGGGAGGTGGGGGGGGGGGGGGTGGCTCCTAGTTTAAAACGCATAGCTAATTCCTTAATATTAAACCACAAATTGCCAACTACATATGGCGTAGGGCACGCGCGAAAATTGTTTCCGCGGATAAGGTTGAACGTTATTTTCTCGCCCGCTAGGTTTAAAAAATAGCCTACTCCGACAGATGGCACGCACCCTAATACCTAGATGTTGCTAGACTTCTGAAATTTGGTACTTCAAATAAAACTTACACTGTACTGAAAATATTAGATTTAGGTAGTAAAGCAAATTTGTTTTCTAATTCGTTTTAGATACAAATCAAGCTGGTTTATCTTCCTGGACAAATACTCGCGGAGAAGAAATTGCTCTCCCTCAACCCTGTCATAGCGTAAACACGGCTTTTGTAGGAAACGAGGTTTGTCTTAATGTAATGTTACTACTGCAGATAAGAAATACTAGTTGCTAGATACTTGGTGCTGTGACGTTGTCGGGGTTGGGAGATTTGGGTGCCTCGAGGAATGGCGGCCGCAGGGGTCTACCCCTGACAGCTTTTCCAAGGTCAGGAAGCTCTCATATGAAAGGCCAGACTGACTATAACACCTGGCGCTCTAGGTAGGGGCTTGAGAATGGCATAAACTACGTCTTCTCATCAAAAAAAAACATGTATTGTTAGAAACAACAACAAATAGAACTTTTACCACGGATCTTTAAGTCGACTCAAACTAATCCACCCGCAGTATGCCGCGTTCCAGTTAATTTTTTTTGGCAAGGGGTCATGTAACTTTTCAGGGAGGGCCACACAAGACTGACAGTTCTGACTGCGGCACTGTGTTAAGTTGGTAAGGGGAGTGAAGTGGGGACAGACAGGTAGAGGGTTTACTTCTCAGGGACCGTGGAGCATATTTGTGATTGGGGGCTAATGCAAATGCTGTAGACATTTGTAGCAAGCACCGCAGGCGCAAGGCATCTAGGGGGGCCCGACGACATGCTCCCCCGCAAAAGTTTTTAAATGAATCCTCCCAGAACGGCTAAGAATGCATCCCAATACATCAGACATGGTGAAATATTTTATTATCGCATATCTATAAGAGCAGTAAAACTGTAACTTTTCAATTGGGTAAATTTGATATTTTTCCCATATAATTATTGCTTTTTAAAGAACCTATTTCTTTCAGATTATTAAAAGTAGTTTTACTAAACCTAAGGGTTGAACAATGAATTTTCTGTAAGATTTCCCTGTGTCTCATTACAAGAGACACAATCCATAGGCATACATGACGTAATGCAAGGTTTGCAAAGCATTCTAGGGCGATTTCAAATTTCCAAGTTTTACGATGCGAGAGAAATTTTCGAAGCAAAGCAAAAAGAAGAAATGACTTCTCTTCTTATTTTGAATGCTTAAGAAGCAAATATCTTTCAATACAATTTTCTGGAGGGACACAATGTCTGAGAAAAGGGCCATTATTCATCATCAATACAAAGAAATTGGTCGCATTGGCTACCGTATTGATCGCAAGTGCGAACTCTGATCACTGATTCGGAAATCTAAGATCGCGGATAACAGCTATTTTCTTAGAGTGTTTTCTTTTAGGAACGTTATTTTTTATACGTTTCTTTTGTATTTTATAATACTTTGGTCGATTTTCCCTGTTCGTCAGTGTCGGGCCAGATAGCCGTTGCTGTCGGGTTTTTGACCCGAGACCCGTCTCGGGAACACTGGTATGATCATTTCTAATGAAAGCCGGAAGCCATGAGCATGAAAGAGAGTCTTCTTGGGTCCAAACCTTAGATCCGCATCGGAGCATGAAATGTCCCCAACGTGTACGAAATGTCAAAGACAACCTCCGAGATGGGAATGAGCCCACGATATTGGTCACTAAAGTTGCTAAGCAACATGACGTGTTTACTTGCGCGATTACTTTCGGCGCACTCACGAGCTCTCTCGCTGGTTTTTGGTTGGACGAAAAAGTCGGAAACTCCTCGATTGCTTCGACGAAGATTTGCCAAAACTGGCACTTTTTCCCGAATGAATAATATCAAATGAAAAATCAGACACCTCCTCAGTGACAGGTTGGTCTCGTTTCAACTCAAAAGAACTAATGAAGCTGATGAGTTGGACAAAGACACTTTGTATTTTTGAAAAACGCACTCATGCAAATTAATTCCAAATTGAACTCGACACCGTATGATTACCTGCACTAATATAAACATGAAAAAAATAGCCTGGAGGAAGTACCGGAAGATCTTACAGTGTTGCAGACAGGATGCGAGCATTTGATGCGAATTTGACACTTTATTTACGGATTGGCTGATGAAGATCAGCTAGTAATGCTACGAGCTGAAAGCGGTTCGTTTAAAACATTTGCCTCCATAATCCAGAATTTCGATCTGGTGTTACACTTTTTGCACTGGTGTTACACTACTGCACTGCTCTCAGCCAATCAGAATCGAGTAATTTTTTCATGTTTATTATTATTTAGTGTAAATCTACTAGCGTTCTATCACGAATGCCGTTCTCTGATTGGCTACGCTACCCACTGTCTATTCTGTGGTAGATAGTGAGTAGCGTAGCAGTGCGGTTGTCAACAAAATGGCGGCCGCTTGTTCCCGTTTTCGACATGTCCGTGAAGAAGATTTAGACAGTTTACTGGTCGAGGCTGTTCCAGAAAAGACAAACGTCGCCACGGCTAGTAGATTTATACTAAAACAATTAGATTATTCGCTCTCGATTTCTATGCGTGATAGTTCACGCATTTCTATCACGCGATAGAAATCTCGAGCTTATAATCTAATTGTTAAGTAGTAATTTCACGTGTTTTAAATAATGTGGCACGTCTTGCGCATTTCGCTTGTTAATCTGTATGGATGCCAGCCAGCCAGACATGCCTGGTTTTTTTTCGCGAAATTGCCGTATTCCACGGGTTCGACCAGCTAAAGGCAGTTCCAAAAGAAATGAATCTCGATGTAGCAGGTGAAAACAATTCAGTTCAAAGAGTTCCAGCGAGAAAAATTTGTTGCTCCTCGTTTTGTTTCATCCTTGATTCAATAAGGATTACCCCGGATATAAAAAACGCAATCGACTGCGCATGTCTCCGATCTTACATCCGACAAATTTTGGCTTTTTCTCGCTATTGTAAAGAATGGGCTACTGCCTCCCTAAGGCAAGCCCGCAATAAATATTGGTCTGAAAAAATGTGTCTGGAATGTTTTTTATCCGGTTCTTTGTAATTTCGATCATTTTGAATTTTTAAACTAAAAAATGCCCTAAAAACTTTTTTTTCAAGTTTAAAAATTCTTAAAACAAAATAATGGGAGAATGAAACGAAAATCCCAAACACAGGCCCTTTTTAGAGAAATATAATATCAAAACTTCTCAAATCGTTAATTATTTATGAGCTCAACAGCCAATCAGTGATGACCATTTAGGTCAGGTGGGTGAATCTTGATGCCCAATGAAACACCAGTTCAACATCTTAAGGTGGTCTTCCACTCAAAATTTTGCCTTTTCTTCGAAAAATGTGAATTTGTTAAAACAATGCGTTTTGCTATCTTTACCATCTCTCTTTCGGTCTAAAGGGTCACTTTTACCCAATTCAGGCGGTAAATGGGACATTTCAGCTGAATTCCTGAGCGAGTGTCCATGTTTTTCAAAGCAACAACCATAGCAACGGTTTGTTTACGAAAAAATGTGAGATTGCAGCAAGAGAAAATGCGAAATCCCCTTTGGGACTCGTCCCTGACATATTTCCTTTGTAAACACTTCAGTAGGTATCATTTCAACAGCAACAACAATTTATTGAGGCATTTTCCTAACAATAAATTACCTACCTAACTTTCGTCGCAATCATTGTACATGTTGAGCTGCAAACTATTGCATTTTGTCTATTCTCCTCTTCGTGCAATTTTTTATTCGAAATTTGTCTTAAATGCCGTCTAAGACTCGCTCTAGTTACAAAAATAAGAGCAAATTTTCTGGAAATCAGCACTCGAAATCGAAACGACAGAAAGCGAATAACATTGATGAACGTCGTAGCTCGACTTTTGGGAAAGGGTCAGGATCATCATCTTCTCGAAAAATTCAATCAAAGCAAACGACGGAATCTTCTGATTTTAAGGAGGATTGTACGGAACCAAGTAAGGAATCGATGTTTAGTGGATTTCGGTTTGTGGACATGTCAGTTTTGTTGTCTCTGTTTCAAAGTATGCCATGCAAACTGTGCCACGTGTCTGATTTGATTTTACAAGATCAAGCGATGAAAAGAAAAGGATGCGCCTCCAGTCTTCGCCTGCTTTGTTGCACGTGTGGTTGGACTGAACAGTTTTATACTTCAGCGCAAATGGTCGCTGCTTTGAATTAAACAGAAGGTTTGTCTATGCCACATGGTCTATTGGTTATGGACGGGCTTCAGGTAAGAGGTTTTGTGGACTTATGAACATGCCACCACATCCCAGACCTACCCTATATGCTCGCCACAACAAAGGCACTGCTGAAAGAAATTAAAAAGATCTCCCTAGAGACAATGAGTGATGCTGCTAAAGAAATTCATGCCTTAAAGCCAGAGTCTGATGATGGTTTAGCCAAATGTGGGGTGTCTGTGGACAGAACGTGGCAAAGGAGGGGATTTCATCATTAAATGGCTGTGTAGCTGCTATAAGCATGGACACGGGGAAAGTGCTTGATATGGAACCCCTTAGTAAGGTTTGTAAGAAGTGTAAGGAACATGAGGATGATTCAGACAACCCAGAAAGTGCTGCATGGAGAGCAGACCACCAAGCGTCATGAAAAGCCAATTTCAGTGGTTCAGCACCAGCCATGGGGCCAGAAGGTGCCCATCGTATCTTCATGAGATCTGTAGATCTTCTAAAGCTTCAATACGACGAATATTATGGGGATGGGGAGAGCAAGAGCAAGAACAATGCAATTGTCAAAGGTATGCATCAAGTCTATGATATTGAGGTGGTTAAAAAGGAATGTGTTTGGCCATGTGCAAAAACGGGTTGGAACAGCATTGCGAAAGCTGAAGAAAGAGCAGAAATGATTTGGAGGAAAAGGACGGCTGACAGACGCTATGATTGATAAATTGCAAAATTATTATCTAATGGCATTGCCATTAGAAGTAACACTGGTGATCTTGCAGCCATGAAGAAAGCCGTACACGCCAGCTTGTTCCACTGTGTTGCTTCTAAAGACAGGACCTTACATCAGCATTGCCCTGAGGGCCCTGACAGCTGGTGCGGTTTTATGAGGGACAAAGCAAACAAAGCAAACACGTAAAAGCGTGGAAATGTTTTGCCTCTGCATGTCTCTAAACTCAAGCCTATTTACCAAAGGTTGAGTGAAGACAGTTTACTGAATAAATGCTTGGATGTCAAGACCCAAAATGAAAATGAGGCACTAAATGGAATGGTTTGGGAGCGTGTACCAAAAGGTGTGTTTGTTGGCTCAGATGTTTTACAGCTGGGGGTTTATGATGCTCTATCCCACTTAAACATTAGCTCCCAAGCAGCTATTAATTAAAGTGTTTGAAACAATTGGAATCATGCCTGGTGAATTTTGCCAGATGGAATGTCAAGAAACTGATAGGATTCGAGTGGCAAAAGCGAACTACAAATTTGAAGAAAAGAGCAAAACAAGATAGATAGATAGATAGATAGATAGACTGTTTATAAAGAAATACATCGCAGTCACCAGACTGAATTGCGTATTTTACAGAGAAATATATAAATAAGTAAATGTTAAAAATAATTACAATCATATATACATGATATAAAATATAAGTATCTAATTGGATTAAAATTATAAAGTCACTAGCTATGTACTACGCGTTGTATGTTGCTCTGGCATCTCTTGACATTGCATACACAAAGGACAGACTAAACCGGTCTGTGCGCGAGCGTGGTAGATTATATGTTCTCTGTTGTCGCAGGCGGTAGCTTTGTTCATTTCTTGGAGGCAGTAAGTTGTGTAGTTTATGCCCCGAGTTGTTGGCGATTGAATCAAAGAGTCGTTTACATAGATCATTGCGTCTCTCTTTTAGCGTTGGCAGGCCTAGGCTGTCCAAGCAGTCCTGATATGACATATCTGGGAGAATTATGGAAAGAACTCTTTTCTGTATTCTCTCCATATCCTCACTGAGATAAGCGGGGAGCGCGTGATGGAAGAGGGGAGCGCAATATTCTAGAACAGATCTGATTGTTGTACAATAGAAATTAACAATGTCATTACAAGGTACACGAGCCCTTTTCAAGAGAACAATGAAATATATCCGCTTGTTTGCCTTCTTAATACAATCTACAACGTGATTGTTCCATTTGAGGTCACTAGATATGGTAACACCTAGGATTTTGGCGCAATCAATGACGGGAAGGGCTTTGCTATCTACCACAAGTGGAGAAAAGTTATGAGGATTATCCTTAAAGTCAATAATTAACTCTTTGCACTTGTCAGCGTTTAGTTGCATCAGCTGGGATTGGGACCAGGTGTCCACCGCAGTAACAACGCGTTGTACGTCACCCAGGGAACCACGGGGTATGGTTTGGGAGATGGTAGTATCATCTACGTACTTCCACGTTGGGGCGTCAACTTTGAGATCGTTTATCATAAGCAGAAAGAGCCATGGTCCGAGTTTGGTACCCTGGAGAAGATTATTGAGAGGCAAAAGAAAGAAAAAAGTGACAAAGCACAGGAAAAGAGGGTGAAACTTATTTATCTGGTGCATTTTAATAAGGGTACCTCAGAACTTGGCTCAAGCCATCTAAAGGTCACATATTGCCTTTGTTAACACTTGAATTCATCGACTTTAATCTTTAAGCTTGATTTTCTCTATTACACAATTTTGCAATAATGACATTTACGGCAAAAAGGATATCTTAATAAGTACTTGCTCAAATGGAGGGAGATTTTTAGGTAAGCTTGTTTGGATATAGTTCATTGACAATGGATGTTTCCATGGTGACGACACAAGTAAAAATATCAAAATCGAGAACTACTTGCAAGTTTTTATTTGTTTAATACCAAAATATGCGTATTTCTGAGGTTTCCAGCACAGACCTATCTTTCTAGTTCATTTTGACACCAGTGCCATGTGAGTAGGACCTTCAGTTCTCGAGATATCCTTTTCATAAAACACCACTTTTTCACAGTTGGGGGCCTCATAACTCGGTTACCATGGCAACAGCATGTCAATCAAAACTGTCAAGAGTATCAGTCTGAGAAGATCTTTCCAGAGGTGCAAAAAGAATTTTCAGATATAGCAAAAAGTACTTTTTTTAATTTTGAGTGCAAGACCATCTTAAGGGTTTTGATTTGAGATCAAACGCGGTTTTTGATGAAAATTTCTCATGACTTGTTTTATATCGGAGTTGCCACAATAACGACATGACGTCATAAGATGTTTACTTTCGTATTGCTCGGCACTGGGAGGTTTTTAGGAAATCGCTCAATATTGAAGTCTTCTAGATGCTGGCAAAGTTTGAAGAAATTCTATATTTATATTTTGAGTTATTGAAATTTTGGGGGATGCAAGAAAATAATACTTTCGACACAATTGAGAGATAACGACGCGCTTCGGGAATGTTCTTTCATCTTAAAGCAGTTTTAGCGGTGCTACGGCGGCTCGAAGGACAGCCAAGCAGAGCACCATACTCAAGAAACGCGTGCAGCGCATTTTTCATGGTCAAAATGGCTAGCGGAATCGCTCGCGGGCGCACAACGGCCGCCAACGACGTCGCTGATGGCGGCCATGCTTCAAAATACGTCGATCTTAGCTTCACATTTACATCTTTGATATTGGATATTCATGTTATATCAATCTAGCGCTGTCAAAACAAGGTATTCAGTGACCATTCTCATATAACCGCAGCAGTCCCTGGCTCAGGTGTAGAGCTCATCAAGGTCTAAATTGAGTGGTTGGGTTTTAATTCACCTGAGGCGCGAAAAGTAACCGCTTCAATGTGTCCTCTTCCCGGTTGGAGCCAATTTTTATTTTTATTATTGTGATGATACCTCCAAAGGGAACTTCCTATACCATGCCTACCCAACTGAGCTAATCCAACAAGCGTTAATTGATATTTAGTAAATGCTTTTTTTAATGTCAAGGACATGTTTAGTTTCGTTTTCTTTATCATTTTCATTTTATTATATTTTTCGTTTTCTTATTTTGATTTTTTTTGCGAAAGTATTTTCACAAACTAGCAACAAGGGTGGAGCTCCGCTTTTAGGCTTACCTAAAGCAATATACTATTTCATTTGAAACTGTGTGTAAAAAAGTGGCTGCATTGGTGTCGCCGATAGCGAGGAAAAGGGATTTGGTGAGCCTGTTTGATGACCTTGAACCATGCAGGCCAGTATAGACTGATTATTTAATATCGAGGTGGTCAAATTTTTAAATTCATTAAGTGGTTTCTGTATGCGTAGCCGTATATACAAAAATGGCAGCTATACCACCTGAACACACGCTCATCAAATCCCTTTTTCTCGCAATCGGCCGAACCATTGCCGTCACTTGTTTGCCTACAATTTCAATTAAAATAAAACTACTATGAGACGAATCAGCATTTCCAAAGCCCGTCGTTTTCTTTTGATGTCATCCAATTATGTTGCAAGTATTTTTTTTACTCATTTTATAACCCCCGAAACCTCATCCCTCAAAATTTCGATAACGCTCAAAAAGAATTTGTTCAAACTTTGCCAGCGTCGAGGCAAATTTGGAAAGTATTAGCTCACTTAAGCGATTTTCTAACAAACCTCCTGGTGCTGAGAAATACGAAGGAAAGTAAAACTCGTCTTGATGTTATTACGTTGCTATGGCAACTCCAATGCCAATATAAAACTAGTCATGACAAATTTTCATCTTTATCTAATACAGC
This sequence comes from Blastomussa wellsi, assembly GCA_947652115.1. Taxonomy (NCBI): domain Eukaryota; kingdom Metazoa; phylum Cnidaria; class Anthozoa; order Scleractinia; family Plerogyridae; genus Blastomussa; species Blastomussa wellsi. The sequence continues at coordinate 27,473,314 of OX393563.1, read as the reverse complement.
TGTGGTGATCGGTTTTGGATTATTTTGGTAGTGGTGACGTAGCAAGTTCTCAACCTTGAGCGCTGTTGCCCCGACTGAAAAAATCCAGTCGAGCTACCTTAAAGGCATAAAAAGTGTTTTATCAAACGGTTTCCTCGAGTGTAAAAATTTCTCGGAAGTTCACGAACAATGACAAGTGGAAACACCTGTTTCTTATAGATTTTAATTGTTGAGTTAAAAATAAAAGCAGTTCCGTTGTTAGGGCACTGGAAGTGAGAATAAGACTCTTCAGATTCAGCAATGATTGGTCTTTTTACAGAGGAAAGAACTAAATAATTTGCATTGACGTACTTCTTGTTTTTGCTACTCAACACAGAACATCTCTCCGCGTCAACAAAACCACACGTCTTCTTGTAAGATCAAAGTGTAAACGTTTTTCCTCGGTTCGTTGAAAGCCAAACATGAACAAAACGTCTGCAGATAACACTAGCTTATATAATGCGTCTGATTCGCCAATGACTGTTCCTTCCAAAGCAGAAGGAATTGCATTGTGTAGTGCTTTTATCTTGACAGCTGTGTTGATTATCGTTGGAAATTTGCTCACCATCGTTCTCTTTGCAGTTTACAAGGGACTTCGCCGAAAGAAAAGTTTAGTTCTAGTCATCAATATGGCGTTTGCTGATATGATGCTAGGAGCGGTGTCTCTTCCTATTTACGTTCACGATGTTGGGGCTATTTATCAGCTCTGGACAGGAGGACGGACGGTGCCTTTGTCTATTTTGTTCACGAGCGTTGACACCTTTTTCTCACAGGCGTCACTTATTTCAGCGGTTTTCATATCCGCCGAGAGATTTCACGCCATATCTTGGCCGCTTAAACACAAAGCACTATCAGTTCGAGCATACCGCATTGTTATTTTTGTGTTGTGGACACTGGCTTTCCTCGTCGCCGCTGTCTTGACTCCATTAAATATCTTCATTTCACCCAAACATGCTTTGTATGCTTGGACGCCATACATCTTGATTCTATTGTTGATTGTCTGCGGTTGTAACATCGGCATTTGGAGAAAGTTTCAACAAGGTAGTGTGGCTACACAGCAGCAAAACAGAGCCTCACAGAACAAACGCGTAACAAAGACTTTGCTGTTTGTATCTGCCCTTGCTCTGCTGTCGTGGCTCCCTTTCGTTGTTGCGAATGTTCTTATGTATGTCCTTCATGATTTTCAGGTATCTTGGCTGTTCTTTGGCCTGATGACCGTTTTAAATTTTTCGAGCTCTTTTGTAAATCCAGTGGTGTATGCATTAAGGATTCCTGAGTTTAAGCAAGCTCTGTCTTTGCGCTGTATTGGGAGAGTAGCGGCTACAAACGAAAGAGGAAATAACTCGCCTGCTGCTATGCCGCTGGCGGCACAGCCAAGAACATTGCGAGCTGATCCCAGTAACCCACAACCGGCGTTTGAACAGGAAACCATAGACACTAAACTATAATCAGCCGAGAAAAACTTGGTATCGATTTTGTAGCTTGTACTCACTTGTTAAAGAAAACGGTTTTTTGTTATACAGCTTTATGCATGAATCTTATTCTAGCATTAGATACAGACTTAAATTCAAATTTCACATGCAGCGACTGTTTTTTGTTTGTTTGTGTTTTAATTTGTTAAAGATTTCCCCATTGTAGATCTCGTGAGGACGTTTTCGGTTTCACGATTAAAACCGCGGTACTTAGTTCTTTAAAGTCAATGATACACGGTTCAACATTTGTTGAGCAACAAATGTTGTGATTGGGGTTCAACAAGTGTTGAACAGTGTATCATGTGATGTTGAATGTTCAAATATGCCATTCAACATGTCGAACCTTTTTGAACTTGGCTGTATTCCGTTCAACAAGTTGCCGATTGTTGAACGACTCGGTCAAAAACGCAAAAGCGTTTCAGCAAGTCGCAACGATGTTCAACATTTGTTGATCAACTAAAGCTGAAAGATGTTGAACCGTGCATCATTGGCTTAATATGATGGGCAGGTGACATTGATTCATTGTGAAACGTTTTACTAAGGCAGATCCGAACAGGACTGAGTTTTGTGACAAGTGTCGTGCTGACAGATAGTTAATGAACTCTTTTGTAAATCCAGTTGTGTATTCGTTAAGAATTCCTGTGTTTAAACAAGCTCTGACTTTGTGCTGTCTTGGAAGAGCAGCGGCTATAAACAAAAAAGAAAGTAAAATTGTTCGTCAATGAGCAGAATCGAACCATGAACCTCTGACATTCCAACATCCCTATCTCACCACTGCACTACCAGGCTGATCCGCAAAATCATGGCCAAATTTAATTACAAAAGATGACTTACTTAATCTACTTTACTTTACTATTGCCCTGGCCGTGCAGATGCGCAATGCAAAACTAGGGAGGAGACACTTATATTTTCGCTTTTAAACATTTATGAGCAATTTACGCCGTCGTTGTGCCAGAATAAAAACGGGAATTTAATAGACTCTTTATAACCTTTTATAATATAGATAGAATTCTGCGCGCGCTCTGATTGGTCAAAACCCATGTTTTATCAGAGTATAAAACACAGAAACTCATCGTGTTTTATTGTTTTTCGTCAGCTTTACTCTAATGAAAATTCGCTAGAGATGACGGAGAACATTTTCTATGAAGAAATTGTCGACAAAATTTTGAGTCAAGCTGCATAAATTGTTGAGGAAGCTTCTAAGTTTGAGAGTAAAGTAGAAGAAGCGAAATGAAATTAAATTGCTTCAGTTTATCGATCGTGCGACGTATAAAATTAAATCTACATCATGAAGAAGGCTAAGCCATGTATATTATACTGTCATAGAACACTTCGGACATTTGGGAACACTCGAGAAATGCAGAAACAACTCGCCTGCGGCTCGTGTTTTCTACATTTCCCTCTTTTTCTCAAATGTCCTTCGTGTTTTATGACAGTATAATACATGACTTGTTTTTTCCTCGATTTCCACGCAGGGAAAGAATCGTGAACGAACTGGAGACGAGCAAAAGGGAGAGCTGGCTGGGATGGGAGGGTGGGGAAGCGAGAATAATAGAGGGACCGTAATCATCTTTGAAAGAAAGTGAATTCCCCGTTTCTTTAGAAACAGAAAACCCCCATTGGTTGGAAGGCAACAAAATTGTCATCACCTTGACAACGGCCGATGATGATCGTGTGTTGGCGCGTCTTGCAATTTACAGCAGTTGTCATTACGAACATGTGCACCCCCAATTAATGAAACTTGATAACGTTTGTAAAGTAAAGTGTGTTTCTTATTTCCAGGAAGTTGTTTTAGGTCTTACTGAGCACTCTAGGTTATATGTCAATAACAAACAGGTAAGATGTCTTATGATGATTTTTCGTATAAGCAGATTAGTGTAGTGTTATACTAGGATGATAATGCATATGGCGAGAAGCGAAGTGTGGCTTTAAGGGTCTTTTCAAAATGCTGACGTTTTCTCGTTTCTTCGAACTATCGGAGGATGTTTAGAAATATTGCTGGATGATTCAATTCCTGTGCACACTCCAAAATCTCAATCTCATAATTTTGTTGTCAAATTATTTCTTTAGTATACGTAGTAATGAAAAGTTAGTCCATTCCCAAAACTCTCCCGTCCGCGCACCCTACATTTGTTTGCGCACGGAAGGGGTACTGGATTAATGCAAGACGCCTGTGAGAGTTCACATGTTACGTATTCCTAAAGCATTATACTGAAGATCTGGAAAGAACACTTTGACACAGTACTAAACAGAGAACCACCTGTCAATCCTATACAACCACAGGAAATTGAAACAATGCAGAATGACAGAGAATTTGACATCGGTGCATTTAAACCAACAGAAGTGAAAGAGGCTATAAAATCAACGAAAAGTGGGAAAGCATCCGGACATGATAGCGTAGTTGCAGAACTTCTAAAAACAGATTTAGAAGAGAGAACAAAGGAGTTGACAAAGTTGTTCAACAAAGTGAAGGAAGAGGGCGCAGTACCAAAAAGCTGGAGCAAAGGATTGATAGTAAAGTTACCCAAAAAAGGCAACCTACGTGAATGTACAAATTGGAGGGGTATCACACTTTTACCAGTTATAAGTAAGATCTTTGGCAGAGTATTGATAAGAAGAATTAAAAACGGTGTTGACAACATCTTGAGAAAGGAACAAGCAGGCTTTCGTGAGAACAGAAGTACCATCGATCAGATCTTTACTCTCAGAAATATACTGGAACAAGTCAATGAATGGAATGCAACTCTGTACACACACTTTATTGATTTTGAGAAAGCGTTTGACTCTATACATCGCGAAAGTCTATGGAACATTATGTCAATGTATGGAATACCAGAAGAGCTGATCAACCTGGTAAAGGCAATGTACAATAACTTTGAATGTGCAGTTTTGGAAGAGGGCGAAACAACAGAATGGTTTCAAATACAGTCCGGAGTGAAGCAAGGGTGCACCATGTCAGGTTTTCTTTTCTTATTATCAATTGACTGGGTCATGAGCAGAACTACAGAGGGCAGGAAAACTGGCATACGATGGAAATTCACCACGGTCTTAGAAGACCTGGACTTTGCAGACGACATTGCCTTACTTTCATCGAGATATGTTGACATTAAAGATAAGACCGGTAGTCTTGTCGATGAAGCTGCCAGAGTAGGACTTAAGATCAATGCAAGGAAGTCAAAAGTCATGCGTATAAATGCCAAGAATGACCAAAGAATAAAAGTAAATGATGAGCAAGTAGATGATGTGGACGAGTTTATGTACCTGGGTGCACTGCTGGACAAAGAGGGTGGAGCGACTAAAGATATACAGCAGAGGTTAAGTAAAGGTAGACAAACGTTCTACAGGTTGCGAAGAATCTGGGACTGTAGCGAAATTAGTAGGAAGACGAAGGTTCAGTTGTTTAAAACGATTGTTAGAGGGGTCTTGATGTATGGTTGTGAAGCTTGGAAACTCACAAAGAAAGAAGCCAAGAAGATGGACGCTTTTCAATATAAATGCATGAAACGTATATTGAAGATAAGGTGGCCCCAGACTATTTCCCATCAAGAAATTGAGGAGAACACAGGAGTAAACAGAGTAAGTGACGAAATCAGACGGCGAAGATGGAATTGGATTGGACACATAATGAGAAAGAACAAGGAAGAGCACTGTGTGACCGCATTGGAGTGGAGGCCGGAGGGGAAAAGGAAACCAGGAAGACCGAAGACAACTTGGCGGAGGATGGTCGAGGAGGAAAGACGTTTAGCTGGGTGGGAAACATGGGCAAGCGTGAGGGCCAAAGCAGTGGACCGGTGCCAGTGGAGAGATAGTGTTAAAGCCTTATGTGCCTTATGGCACCAAGAGAAATGATGATGATGATGATGAAAGCATTATACTATTTAGTAAATTAATGTTTTGTACATTTGGCATTTCAGGTGGCTTCTAATTGTACTTCGTTTGCAGTTCATGACGAATTTCTTCTTCTAACAACGCATGCGCACACACTGCGTTGCATCAGCCTCTTACCAACCACTCGGGGTAAGACCCAGTCTCTTCCTCATAGAAGGAAACCTAAAATATTCATTACGATTTTTTCGAAACAATTAAAACGTTCTCTAGTTAAAGTGGTACTACGATGAAAACATTTTGTTCTTGTTCTCTTTCAATTCCGGTTCTATATTTGGCAACAATGCACCATGCCAATTATTGCGCCTCAATTTTCGAAATAAGTCGGAACGACGAATTCTTGTTTAAACGGTCCGCCATTACCAGATTCGACTTCAGTCGAGTTGCATTGAGAGAGCTGGATCGAGAGAGAAAATGACGTCATATACTATGTCGGACTGAATTGCCACTCTATCGTGGGAAACTTCTTCTCTTCTAATGCAAAAAAATAGCAGCATAAAAACCAAAACCACAGGGAGCAATAAATTGGTTCTGTTACTGCCAGTGCACGAGTTGTTAGTTGTCTGACTTGATGTTTGTTTTATATCAAGGTTTACCAGTTTTAGTTGAGGACAAACCGCACCCTTTAGATGAAAACATAAGACGCGTCGAGAGAGGTTCGCGAATCGTTGTGGCTGTTACACAAGATACCAAAGTCGTCCTGCAGGTACATGTTCATCGATCTCAAACATTTTAACGTGTTTTTGGATGTTTTTGTGATCAATGTTAGATGCGAACACTGAGGGATATCTTAAATATTTCAGCGTTGCTGCCATTAGTAGTTTCTATTCTAAAACCAGCACTGTACAAAGACATTTTTTAATACTGGCTGTTCAGTCAATGTGTACATTTAGCATGATTTTGAAGAAGCTCAAATTAAAGCAACAGAACTCAACAAATTATTTGAACCCATTAGAAGTTAAGTTAAGTTTAATACGCGCAAACTTGAAAACAACATTTTCACATTCGCAAGTTAGTTGTGATCCTCAGTGTTGTAGCTAATATTTGACTCCCTCCACTGTGGTTGCCTCGGTAGCTCAGTGGTTAGAGCACCTTTCGTGAGATCGGGGTGTCGTGGATTCAAATCCCGCTCGGGGCATTTGTTCTGTTTAATATAGATAGAGAGTTGACCTCTCTGATGATATAACAATAGAGTTGATGTTCGCGGGCGTAAATATGTTTTTGGCCCGACTTAGGCTTATTTTAGCCCGAGCCGTAGGTGAGGGCTAAAATGAGCTCTGAGGAGGGCCAAAAACATATTTACGCCCAAGAACATCAACTCTATTACTATTATAATAATTTCAAAGGGCATTGACAACAGCAATCAAAGACAGTAAGCGATATCTTGAACATTGCCGGCAGTCAGTCGGCGTTTATTTTTGATCGAAAATCAGGCTAAAGATATTTACGAACCGTTGCCAGTAAACCTCAAAATTCAATCATGTTTAACGCTGAAAACAAAATTTGCTCTACGTTTTCTTAAAATGAAACATACATAATTCTATAGACAGCAAAGAAATAGCTATTTAGCGTTGTTAAAATTATAAATTGTGCAGCAAACTGAGCTGGCAGTTTGGCATTGAACGAGTTTCGCTCGATGAAAACAAACTTGCGTCAGTTCGGCTGGATTCTCCTTCGAGTTTCCGTAAATAAATTTGCTCTTCATCTAGCTGAGAAGAGTGAGAATTTGCTTAATTGTTAGGCATTTAAGCCGTTTTTTCCTTGTAGTGCTCAAGAACAGCAGATGGAAAAGCCTCAACTGAGTCAATCGGAGCTTGGAGAGTTGCTAGCGAGCAAGAAAGTGGCGTGAACAGTTGCATGGTTTTCAATTCTGATTGGCTGGCATCTTCACTTTCTTGTGTCTGATTGGTCCACGCGCCGGGCTAAAATATATTTTATCCCGCTGAATTCTCCATTTTAGCCCGTAAAATACGTCACAATGCCCGATGAAATGATTATAATGAATATTAGTAGACAGTTTCAGCGATTGTTTTAACTTGTTCTTAAACTTTGTGAAACTGAAATTTGCAATGTCAACGTAGTCTTGTTATTGTTGCCAGATGCCTCGTGGAAACTTGGAAACTATTCATCCCCGAGCGCTAGTGTTGTCCTATTTGCAGAAATGTTTGGACGGGTGAGTAAAAATGTATATATTGCGCAAATTTCATGTGAATTTGATCAAATGCGCGTTACAAACAAATATGAAACAATCCCAACTGGCGGGAGGCAGGCCAGTTCGCTAACAAATCCAGCTAGTGCCAGAGAGGAAGATTTCAACCGGGACTTTCCAGTTGATAATCAGTTGCACCTCGTTGACTATTCGCTCATAGAAAACTCGGGCGCGTAGCTAGTCTAATTGTTAATTAAAAAGTTACTCTAGATAAAAAACCTGATGTAACAAATTTCACCCCTACCCCTCCCACAGCTGTTCACAGTTGCTCGGTATTTTTCTCCTGTGCAGTGCTTTGTTCTGCTCTTGTTAATTTCAGTCTTCACTATCGAGACGCCTTTATTGTCATGCGGCGGCACCGGATCAATCTGAATTTAATACATGACCATAACTCCAAGGTAAGTGTTAAAAATACTTGACTTGCCTAAATTACCCTTAAAATGTAGGAAATCTAAAAATAATAGTTTGCTAAAGAGGAAAAACACCAAAGGACAGATACTAAACCAAAAAGGAACAAGGATGGCTGAGGATGGAGAAGATTGAAACGGATTGAAAAAGGCGATTTTAAAAACTTTATGCTAAATCCAAAGAGCATGAACGATGATGTAGCTCTTTCAATCCTGCTCATCAAGCCAAGACATGAATTATATCATTTTTCAATATCCTAAAGAACCTTTAACGAGGAGCTAAACTACTATTTGCTTCCATAACGCGTAACAAAAAAACATGCTTTTTGCTGCACTTTTCGCCTTGGCTACATAACGTTCGTTCGATCGCCAGTTCGTTCTTTCATTTTTTCGTTCGCTTTTTTGTTTATTCCCAAGTTTGTATTCTCACTCTTATCTTTTGTTTCACAGCTTTTCCTAGATAATTTGGAGTCATTCATTAGCCAAGTGGAATCTGTCAGTTTTATCAACCTTTTCCTCACAGACCTCAAGTATGTAATCTTTTCTTAACACAAAAACCTCGAAAGTTTCTGTCAGCTTATACAACAGTGTCAGCATGACAGCAAAATAATTGTCTTCAGAACGGCAGAACAGAGAGAGATTTTTTTATATTTCCAGCCGAAAGCACCACCTGAAAGCTCTTTGTATTTGATGTATTTACCTCTTTGTAAAAATCTGTCTTTTTTCTTTGTTTTTGACATATTGTGTTGTTTTTTTGTTCTATATTGTTTTGAGTTATTGTGTTCGTTATTTGTTGTATACGTTACTGGTGAGTTTCACCAGTATTTACACCTAAGATGAGCCCAGTTTGAGCTATAATTCCTTATTGGTTGATTTTCTCCGGAAACTTTTACATCAAAGATAAAGAAAAGTGACTTCTCGAAACGCTGTATCTCAAAGTTTTATTTTGTAAACTTTTATCTTTCAAGGGAGTAAGGCTATAATTCCTTATTCGTTGATTTTCTCCGGAAACGTTTACATCCAAGATAAAGAAAAGTGACTTCTCGAAACGCTGTATCTCAAAGTTTTATTTTGTAAACTTTTATCTTTCAAGGGAGGAAGACGTGACGGTCACGATGTATTCTGATTATTACTCAGAACCCAGACAAGCGTAAGTAATTTTTGTATCATTATTTTATCCATACGTATGGATAATTTCTCTCTAAATGTAGTGAAGCATCTTGTCTTTCAAAAGGGCGGAAGTTTCTTCAGCTGATAGCAGTAAAGTGGATCGAGTCTGTGATGCCGTACGTACCGCGTTAGAGGCTGCGGCACACAATAAGTAAGTCTGTTTGGTAGCTTAAAAACCTCTTGTCTTTTACGCCAATCAATACTTAATTTACCCACGTAACGTCCCTGCATCTTACATAGACGTACATTAATTGTTTTCCATGATTTTAATATAGATCAGTGCATGAAAACAATTCCGAGTTCATTTCAAAGTATAAGGAGGTTCATCAGAGACGTAGCTTGTAACTCCGTAAAGCTCTTTCATGGACAGAACAATTAAAAGTGTGTGCCATGAATTTTCTGCCCATGCAGGAGGCAACGTTCAGAGAGCTGTTTAGAATTGGCGTGATAAGACTTTTTCCCCAGGGGCTTTTCACTTTTGCTCCAACTTCAATTTCGCCACCCCCCCCCCCCCCTCCCTCCCTCCACTAACTTTCCCTGGGTCTCCAAGAATAGAAAGTTGGCTGAATCTTTATAATAGTCTGTTGAATTTGTTTTTAGATATCTGCTTCCCATCTTAACTACGTACGTGAAGATGAATGATCCAGCGCTAGAGAAGGTTCTGACGATCATAAAAGATTTGAAAGGTGTGTACTTTTTTGTAGTCTGTGATTGAGACCTTAGTGTGTGACCATTTAAGCGAAAGCTTCTTCAGCCGTACCTTCATGTGGTACTGTTTATTATGGCGTAAAGTAAATAGTTCATATGTGAACTGGGGATGTAGATAAAAGTGAGAAATGATCATCGCAGTTAATTTCCAATTTAAACAATTGGAATCAGGGCTCCAACGGGATTCGAACCCGTGACCTCCACGATACCGGTGCGATGCTTTACCAACTGAGCTGTGAAGCCACACATTGGGAGCGAGGTCCTGTTAAGTCTGAATGAAACCCATTCATTCAAATGAAAGCTTCTGAGCAATATTTTCATGTGGTTCTGTTTATTATACCGTACAGCCTGTAAAGATTATGGATAAAACCCTAGCGTGGGGCCTTTTGATTTTCCTTTCCTTTCAGCCAGTCCTGTAAATACAACAGAAACTGAACGTGTTACGTCAGAAGATGCCCTCAAATACGTCCTCTTCCTGGTAGACGTCAATCAAATGTATGACGTAGCATTGGGAATGTACGACTTTGAGTTGGTTCTCATGGTAGCTGAAAAATCACAAAAGGTGAAAGGAAATGACTTCGATTGTCTTTTTTACGCACGTTACTTTATGAACGCGTGCTTGTTTTAATTTGTTTTATTGAACGTGCCTCTCTTTTCAGGATCCAAAGGAATATCTTCCATTTCTAAATAATCTCCGAAAAATGGAGACAAATTTGCAGCGATATTCCATAGACAAGTACCTCAAACGCTATAACAAGGCTATTCAACACCTGAGTTTGTGTGGTAAGTTGAACTGAAAGCTAGATTGTTATATCGCTTGTGAGTATTGTGCTTTATTAATGGTAGGAGGCCTGGTGGCCTAATTGTTCGAGCGCTGGTCTGGGTTCGAGCCCTGACCGGGGTCTTTGACAAGACACTTGACAGAATGCTGTAGAGTAACCTGTGATGGCTAGCATCACTTCCAGGGGGGTGGGGGCAAAAGCAGTGTGTTCTAGTCAACTGATGTGACGACTGTTGTTTTTCTTTAGGTCCTGAACATTTCGAGGAGCTTGTGTCGATTGTGAGGGAGAACTGTTTATTCAAAGAGGCACTGAAGCTCTACCCAAAATCCAGTGCGCAGTACACGGTATGTAGTGCTAGTGATTGACAGATTATATTTCTTAATGTCTGGACCGACTGACAAATTGACTGATTGACCAACCGACTGATTGACCTACTTACCTGCCCGGCAAACTGACCAGTTCACTAACTGACCAACCTACCTACCTACCTACCTACCTACCTACCTAACTTTTGCGTCCACTGCCCGACTGACTGACCAATTGACCAACTTACAGACCTGCCTACCTATGGTACCCACTGCCCAACGGGCTGACTGACTGACTGACTGACTGACTGATCGACCGACTGACCAACTAACTGATTGACCGACCAACCTGCCTGCCGACCGGCTGACCAATTGACCAACTTACCGGCCTACCTACCTAATATAGTGCTCACTGCCCGAATGACTGACTGATCGACCCACTGACCGACCGACAGACCTACCTACCTATTGCATGTACATCCCAACTAAGTGACTACTGACCAACTGATTGACCAACTGACCTACCTAACTACCCAGTGCCCAACCGACTCGACTGACCTTTCTATGATGCTCACTGCCCAACCAACTGACTTATAGAGTGACCATCTGACTGACGTACCGACCTACACTTACTTCCCGGCTGCCTGACCACCTGGGCAACTGATCACCCCACTGACTGCCCGGCTGACTTTATACACTGATGAGAACTGTCTTGCCTAACAGGAGCTGTCAGTTGCCTATGGCGAGTACCTTCTTGCTAACAAGAGGCATGATGAAGCTGGTTTAGGTATTGTGAACCACTGTTTCCCTGCTGTCAAAAAAATCTCAGCTAATGGTGATCATTCTTACGTTAATATTTTTATTCTTTTTGTAGTATTTACTCGTTGTGGAGCACACGAACAAGCTCTGTCCGCATTCCAGAAGAGCGGAAACTGGCGACAAGTGTTTTGTATGACCTCTCTCCTGCATTACACAGACGAACAAGTGATTTCATTGGCTAGAACTGTGGCAGGTATGAAAGGTGTTCTGCTATCCCCACACATCCCCTGTTGGTTTTATCTATACCTTGTTAAAACATTTGATCTCTACAAAATATCTTGTGTTATGTAGTAGTGATATAGTTAATTGGTTAGGTTGTGCGAGAAAAGAAACAATTTGAGATCTCTTTAACAAATCGATCACATGGTCTCATGCCATAGAAATGGCGTCATATGTTCAAACATTTGAACATTTTGTGGCGTCATAAATTTCTATGGTCTTTTCTAAGAGTGAAAACCGTGGAAAACATGGTCGATTTGTTTTATGCAAAACGTCGCAAATTACCAGTAGATTACATCGACAATCAGTGTGAAATCGCGCGTGCGAATGACAGCTCGTAAGATGGAAAATTTCGTCTCAACTTTCCCAGTTGGCATTCCCAACTCGCTAGATTCTATTTTCCGAAACGTCCCGACAATTTTTCAAGCTTTTCGAAATTTGCCTAGAAATGCGTTATATGCATTGTACATCATTTACTTACATGATCTACGTTCTGGTCAATCTGATCGACCATGGCTGTCGACCAATGAGCGCGCGAGAATTTAACGTTATTGTACAAATTTGCATACTGTCTTATAGTGGGGCTTTCTGCATGTACCGTGATTCTTTGTAGTTTGGGGCATCTATGAGTGGTACCTGCAGAAAGCACCCTTATAGTTAACTTTGTATTTTTTTTTCAATACCTCAGCTTATTTAAAAGGACACAAGCGTTCGCTAGAAGCATCCAGAGTCTTGGAGGAATATGCAAAAGTAAGAAAACCTTTAAATTAGCCAATTTGTCTGAGCCACCGAAGAAAATATAAGACACTTCTCCTATTGTTCAAACGAGCAATTCACCGCAGCCGCCTTCACCATTTCGAGAGACAAGAGACGTGTTTTTATTTGGACCTTCTAAACGTAGGCTACAAACAAGCGCATGTTCAGGCCCACTACACGCTGAGCCGTTAAAACGAGATAAGATTCTGGCTTTGTGTTTTTGTAGGATCCTGAGGAGGCTATCGCTGTTCTTATAGACGGGATGCAGTGGGAAGAAGCCTTGAGACTGGTGAGTGAATGTGTTTTGCTGTCCACTCTAAGAAGGCTGTTTCTTCCGGGAATCTGAAGGGTTTGCCGAAGTAATGTTGTTAAAATCTCGGGAAGCTTGAGATTTCTCCGAGAATGTCTCTAAAACTTGGGGACGATATTCCAAATTTTCGGAACGGCTTTCCTTTTCACATTGTACTGCTTCCAAGCGCTAGAGTTGTCAGCCCCCGTTGTATTGCTATCATTATCAGTGGAGTAAGGTACGGGGAAGTTTGGGGACAACGTTTTGACGTTAAAGCTACAATGTTACCACGGGCAGCTTGCTAAGTTTCCAATAGCAACTTGTCGAACTAAGCCTTTTCAGGATTTGGCGGGCTTTTATGACATGTAACGCCTATGTTGTCATTGGGTACTAAGCCGGTTACTTGTGGCAAATACGTAGTTATAACGTCATAACCTTGTCAGCAAACTTCGCGTGCCTTATTCAACTGATAATCTTTGTAAATTTTGTTGTTGGTTGTTGCTGTTGTTATGGTTTTGGTTTGCTTTATGATGAACGTAAACCACGACGAATTTTCCATGTTTGGACTATCTGTTATCCTTGTCCTAACGGGATTCCCGTTCAAGCCCTGATTTTCTTTCCAATTGCTTAAAATGAAAATTAACTGCGATTTTTTTTTTTTTTTTTTTTTTTGTATTTTATTTATTTATAGCAAGTATTTTACAATATTAGGAATGACAAAAAAGAAAAAAAAAAAGTAACAATTGAAAAAAAAAGAAAAAGAAAAAAAAAAACACAAATACAAACACAAATAGACCTACAATCAGTGTACAATAAAAAGCCTACACTAGGTGAAATCTTATGAAATAAGTGGAAGCAAAGGTTCCCATTTTCGATAATGGTATTCAAGTTTGTCATTTTTTCTCGCAATGAAAGATTCGATCTTGAAGGTATTTCTTATTCTTTCCATCAATAAGCCAAGAGATAAGGGTTTATTATTAAGCTTACAAAGATAGAGGAAATATTTGCCTTCTAGAATTACATAATTAATCAATGTGGCGAATGTACTATGTTTGTTTATTCCAAAAAGGATATCTGTAATTTCAAGGTGCTTGGATATTTTTAAATGTTCTTTAAAATGGGTCATAAAATCTTTCCAGAAAATTTCAACACGTGGACAGCGAAAAAGAAGGTGTTCCAAGGTTTCTATGTCCGCTTGACATAAGTAGCATAAAGGTGATTGGACTTTTTTAAACTTGTGGAGCATATCATTGGTATACAAAATTCTGTTTAAAATTTTATACTGAAATTCCCGTAGTTTGGTATTTAAAGTTACTTGGAATGGTGACAGGAAGATATCTTTCCAATTAAACTGATAATTTGAGGTACTAAAACTATTTTCATATTTCTTTATAGCTGTGGGCTCTTTTGCAATTCTAGAAATAAAACTACTGTATAAAAATCTTGATTTTAGATTCTCTATATTAATTTTATCACTATTAATGTTTAGGTAATAGGTATTACTGTTAAAGGGATATGTGCAAGCGGAAATAGAACCTCTATTTGACGTTAGGACATTACGCCATGCTTGTGGAAGTGAACTGAATATACTAAATAACAAGAAATTATCAATGGGTGAAATGGCTGGTTCTTTTCCAATTTTTAGCTCTCCTGCAGCATCGTAGAGGTCACCAACTTTATAAATACCGTAGTCATATAACTTTTTATTAAAGACCGACTTTTCCTCGATGCATATATATTTGTTGTTCCATAACACTTCATTCACGATCTCTTCTAGCGTAGAAGGGTTGGTATTTTTTAAAGAGGACCAAAGAATGAGACACTGCTTGTAGAAAGGTGGTGTAGCTATTGAAAGCATTCCGTAGTCGAAATTACAATGAAACAAGGATTTTCCCCCAGCACTTTTTAAGTAAAAATCTAAAAATAATTTCCAACCTGCTGGGTATGGATCCAAGTATTTTTTAATACACATAATTCTCTGCGTAGAGATCATTGATTCAATATCCGGCATATTGAGCCCACCTTTATCAATAGGATTTATTAATGCAGAACGTTTTACTTTGTCTTTACCTTTCCATATAAAAGAATAAAGGAGAGAGTTTATCTCCTGAATAAAATCTTTTTTATGAGAAATTAACACTGCGCGATATAAAATTTTCGGAATGGCAAAAGATTTAATTACTTGTATTCTGCCTAGAATCGTAAGGCCTCTCCAACTCCAACCTTGCAAGTGTTCTTTAACTGACTTAATTATAGATTCAAAATTATTTTTGTAAAAAAGTACATGGTCAGTGGAAAAATAAACACCCAAAATTTTTATAGATCTATTAATTTCTTCTACGCCAAATTCCTGGTGATGTAGGATCATGTTGCCCAGTGGGAGAATTTCTGTTTTTTCCTGATTCATTTTCAACCCCGAAAAACAGCTAAAAGATTCAATGCTGTTTATAAGAATAAAAAAAGATCGTTTATCCGAGACGAAACTAGTCATATCATCCGCAAAAACGACTAGTTTTAATTCTCTTCCGTCTATTATTATGCCCCTTATGTCCTTATTATTACGTATGTTAATAACCAAAAGCTCGAGAGCAATGATAAAGAGATATGGGGAGAGTGGATCCCCTTGCCGAACTCCTCGCTTGAGATTAAAGAGAGGTGTAGAAAAACCATTATTGATCACGCAGCTTGAAATATTATTATAGAAGGTCTTAATCCAGGCAATGAAAGATTCGCCAAAACCAAAGGAAGCTAAGGATTGAAAGAGGAAGTTCCAATTGAGTGAGTCAAAAGCTTTTTCAAAATCTATGGCGGTCAGGATTCCGTTAAAGTCTTTTAGTTTGGTAAAATCTATGACATCATTTATGGTGCGAACCGCATCAAAAATAGTTCGACCCTTTACAAAGGCATTTTGATCGAAATGTATTATATGAGGGAGAACTTTCTCCAATCTTTTAGCAATCGCTTTAGAACCAATTTTTACATCAACGTTGATCAAAGAGATTGGCCGCCAATTTTTAATCCATCTTCTATCCCTGTTTTTCTTTTCTATAAGTGTTATGACAGCTTGTTTTTGAGTAGTGGAAAGTTCACCATGACGATAAGAAAAATTTAATGAATCAACCAGATATCTACCTATTTCTGGCCAGAAAACCTTATAAAACTCTATAGACAGACCGTCGTTACCCGGCGTTTTATTGTTTTTGAAAGTGGTAAGGATGTTAACACATTCCGCGTATGTTAACTCACCATCACACATTTCACGCATTTCGCGTGTTATTTTGGGAATATTTGGAGAGTTTAGAAAGGGGCAAGTCTCTTGATTAATAGTTGTTCCCAACTTATCATCATATAGGTCCTCATAGAAGGAGAGGATTTCCTTTGAAATTTTATCTGAGTTGGTTGTTTCCTTTCCGTCTGCCTGAATCAGTTTTCTTATTGAGCTCTTTTTCTTTTTGCTGTTTTCTAAATTCAAAAAATATTTATTATTTTTCTCTCCTTTTTCATACCATGTGGCTCGGGATCGGATGATTGATCCAGTTATAATATAATCGTATTCTCGTTCATATTCTAATTTCGTCTCTTCTAACTTATTAATATTTTCAAGTGACGGCAATGCGGATACCTCTTGTTCGCATAACTTAAGTTTGTCTTCAATTTTTTTAATTTTGTCCCTTCTGTCACGAGCCTTTTGCTTACTGTAAAAAATACTTTCTTGGCGAACATTATATTTTAACCAATCCCAAACAATTCTTGGATCACTACTGAAATTAATTTCTTCTATCCATTTTGGAAGATTTTCACGTATCATAAGGACATAATCAGGGTCATCTAAGAGGCTATTGTTTAATTTCCAGAAAGACGGGCCGCGCTGTAAATCATCTAAGCTATTTATTTCGATAACGACGGCTGAATGATCAGTTTTAATAGCGGTTATGATGTCGACCTTAGCTATGTCATCTTGCAAGCAATCACTGACAAACCAATAATCCAGTCGCCTTTGTATAAATGGAGATTTTTGTCTCCAAGTAAAGCGTTTACTGTTTGGATTTTGTATTCTCCAAATATCGACTAACTCATTTTCCTCAATAATATCATCAAGAATTTTAGCTGAGCTTTTACAGATTGGATTTCCACCCAAACAATCCAAAGAAGGGTCCAAAGTGACATTGAAATCTCCGCCGAGTAGGATTTTGTGATGCTTATAATGTTCCTCTTCATTTAAACGATCGGAAATTGTTTTGAAAAATTGCGATTGTTCAAAATTAACTGCGATGATCATTCTTCAATTTCATCTACATCCGCAGTTCAAATATGAATTATTTCATATATACTTCATTCCTCACGGGGAAATATGAACTCAACTGATATATTGACGTCGCTCCCAATGTGTCGTTGGTAGAGCATCGCACCGGTATCACGGAGGTCACGGGTTCGAATCCCGTTGAAGCCCTGATTTTTTTTTTTTTTTTCAGGCTTCTTCTTTCCAATTGCTTAAATTGGAAATTAACGACGATGATCATTCTTCACATTCATCTACATCCGCAGTTCAAATATGAATTATTTCATATACACTTCACATCAGACCATTATTTATTATTTTTACAGATGTATAAGCATGATCGGACAGATATCCTGGAGACACATCTGAGGTGTGCACTAGAGGAAGGTTTGTAACCGTCGATAATGTTGCAGATGAAAGGTCGAGTAATTAGACGTCTAGACTCTATCTAAACAGAAAAAAAAACGAGCGGGATTTTCCTCGCTGAATATTACTGAATATTACTGGAATTCATCGGTCCATTTCCATCCCTTGCCAGAAAGACGTCTTGGCCTCAAGTCGAAAACTGCCATTCTGGTGACGAGCTTCTCCGAAAATCCGTGTAGTGTTTGTGATTGGTTTTCGCTGGTGCAAACAACCAATCAGCGGCGCCACACAGATCTCTGTAGAAGTACGTGTCCGCTGGAATCACAGGCAGGTGACTCATGGCTAAAGGGAGAAGATCGTTTTCCATCCGTTAATGTTCATTACGTTAATTTGGCGGGACGTAAAGAATTCGCAAAAATTAAGGCGCGCAGATCAAGCCTCAGAAAGAAAAAGTCTATGTTGTCCATTTGCCCGACGTTACTAATCGAACTTCATCGAATGGAGTTGAATGATTGGATTCGATTAGTTCGAGTCTTAAAATCTATAATTTTTCCTAAATATCCAAACTGGACTCAATCGAACAAACTGAACGAAATCGAAAGGAAGTGAGAGTTCGATTACGTTCGATTACCCAACCCAATTGGGCTCGATTAATCGACTGTTTGATTTCGTTCGATAAGTGTCATTGGTATGTCGGATTATCATCGTATTTCGAAATTGTAATCGACCAGTCGTCACAAGGTTATTTTCAAATGCAAACCAAACTGGAAAAGAACACACGAGTGACAGGAAATTGTCTTTTTTCAGCATTCAGCCATAACATGAGCAGTGTAGAAGATCAGAGGGAGTTGTTTGATAAATATACCAAGCGACTGCAAGTTGTCAGGGAAATTAAAGAACGTCAGAGTGTGGAGTTTCAAGGTACGTGATAATTTTACTCGTGAAAAAATTTGTTTACTCGTTCGCAAGTATTCGTTGTTACAATCTGCAGTAGAAATTTCATCCATGTTCAAAGCTCCCTTTGTCGGTGTTTTCTCCATCAGAAAGTGGCCTGGCACGAGACGATACAGATCTATACTCTGACACGAGCAGCGTGGGCGACAACTCGGAGTATGGAACTAGTACCAGTTCACGTGGGTCAAGATCGACCGGGTAGGCACCATAATCTTTTTTCTGTACAAATCATATTCATCAGCGGCTTAGCTAGGCGTATATCACATTTTATCATTCGATTCATTTTTTCCCTCCTTTTCATTGGCCCAGACCCTACCACGTGACCTGCAAATAACTTCCTACGAATAATGGTCTGCTCATGCGTAGTTTTGTCCCATTCCGGGAAAAATGGCAGTTTGTTTTCCAGAGTTGCGAGAGAAGTTGCCTAGCTATGTAAACTCGGGATATTGCATTTCCTGAGTTCTGATTGGTTTAGAGGCAATGGTATATGAGCTCATATACCATTGACCTACAAATATTTTAGGTGTACGCGTAAAAGAATGCATTTTTCGCAATGTTTGTACAATATTTTTTGGGCGTTTTTAATAAAACAATTATTACGATCGAATGTGAAGTTATGATTTTGCCTGTGTTACTTCATCAAAAAAGAAGGCGGTTGAAAGTTTCCGAAGGTAATTGTACAAAATTAAAACAAATTAAGTTCGGCTTCGGCAAATAATTAATCTGCTTGTCACTGACAAATCACGATATTTTGCTCAACCTCGTCCAATAATTGTTAATTTTAGCCACAGGCCACATTCCGTGCGATTTCGCAGGATAATTGTTAATTAACTCTTTTCTTTTTTTGACAGGAGATCTTCCAAGAATCGTCGTAAAATTACAAGGAAGATGCACAGCTTAAAAGAAGGCAGCAAGTTCGAGGACTTCGCTTTGATGGAAGCGCTTTCTGACATCATTCAAACCGTAAACAAGTCCACTGGTATGGGACCTGTTTAGCTCTATTCCTTTGTTTTCCTTTTTTGTCAGTCTGTAGCCCATTCTCGTCCCCAGAGCCGCTTGTCCCTCTTATCCGGCTGGGCCTGTGCGCGAGGAACAAGTGACTCTGGGGACACATGATTTGATTGGGTAGAATTGCGTTGAAGCCAACTTTAGGAACAGCTTAGTTTGTAGAGCATCGCATTAGCATCTAGTAACGCAGAAGTCACGGTTTCAAATCTGTTTTCCTGTTTTTTTTTTTTTTCTTTGCTGAAATTGCATTTCTCAATTGCGATGATCATGTACACGTTTCATTTCACGGGTTTGTTTCACCCTTTTCGATTTTCTCCTTGTTATCACCAACTTCATTTCAAGAAGATTTGCAAACCTTGGTTCATATTGCAGAAGATGTCGCGTCATTGCTAAAAACATTGGTGTTGTTTGACCGCGAAGAACAAGCTGCTCTCCTTCAGACAAACTTTCAACAACTCGTAACCGCAGTCGAGACTGCCGTGAATATCATCTGGCCTCCTGAGGAAACCCCAAGCAATGTGAATCGCGTCTCACAGGTTTGTTGAGTGCAGTGATCAAAATGCAATTTCTTCTTACACTACCTATACATTGCCAAGAAGATGGGTGGTGAGTATATCACAAATTATCACCGTAGGTGTATTGTCTTGATGTAGCACTCAATTCTCATAACTGACATACAAAGAAATGTATGTAACTCAGTAAGGAGAATTAAAATTTTGAGCTTAAGGCTAAAACAACTGGTGAAGTATTGCTTTTGGTTGGAATCCCGTCTTGAGTTGTCTTTGACCTTCTTTCCCCAACGGCATTCTGAGTGTAATTATGCCATTATTGAGAAAGATGTAAGTTATCTTACCTTGAGTGTGGAACACAAAACTTCCGCTCCCCTGAAGGGAGGCCGGACCCATGACTTCCTACTCACGCCAGTCGGATGCAGTAATATCTACGAGCAACAACTGCTCATTATTTACCATATCAGGGACCGCGGAGCCGGGGAAGGCTTGGCGGAGATATTATTTGTGAAAAAAATATTAAATTTAACCAATTGAAAAATTAGCGTTTTACTTCTCTCGTGGTATTGCGATGCTAAAACAATTCACTGCATCTGGTGTATTGGGATGCATTTTTAGCCATTCTGTGAGCATTGCATTAGCCCCCTCCAATCGCAAATATGCTGCACGGTCCCTGATAGTCAATCCTGTTTTCTCGAAACTTATGATTACTGGAACCGTCTGCCTACAAAGTCAACCACTGCAACTTTGTCCTCGATCTCTCGGCGACTCTGTACATGTGAAATGCGACCTGCGTGCTGCTCCGCACTAGGTGCATTGACCCAAGGAAAACAAAAAAGAGAATCCTGGTTTAGCATACTGCGTGACACCTAAAAGTGAATTTCACACCTTTACATTATCTCAACCACAGATTTGCTTTTAATCTCCGTTTTAGGTCACGGGCCCTGGAGCCACTGTCAATAGCATCATCGCAGCTATGAGAGGCGACCAGAGGGCTACATCATATAAACAAAAAGGTGTTGTTATTTTATACGTTGATACGTTAATTAATAATAAGACTCCTTTTACACTCTTTAAAATTCTTTCCTTGCATCTGTCAAAGCAAACAAACTCAATTAATGAATGAACCAATCAGAACTCAAAGTAAAAACGTGCAACCTGTTCTAAAGGCGGGAAAATATGCAACCAGTGTCAAACACGTGTCAATTGCGGGAAAACGCCCATAGGTCAACTGACGAGTGCTTTAATAATTTTGAATTTGTTCCTGATTGGTCAAGCAAAAAGCTGTCAATCAATAAACGTAATCACCGATTTTTGTTTTCTTAATTTTTTGCAGATGAACCGGAAAGACCGAAACCTCCAACTGGAAAGATAGCAACCGACTGGAAACTGGAGCAACTCCAGTGATAATGGACAATTTTTCAAACCATTTTGCAAGCCAAACAGGTCAAATTACACACGTGAGCTAAATGTCACTATCACAAAGGTGGCGCTGAGAAAAGAGGTCTG
This sequence comes from Blastomussa wellsi, assembly GCA_947652115.1. Lineage (NCBI taxonomy): Eukaryota > Metazoa > Cnidaria > Anthozoa > Scleractinia > Plerogyridae > Blastomussa > Blastomussa wellsi. Next base: position 27,451,650 of record OX393563.1, on the reverse strand, counting down.
CCTGACACAAGCGATAATCCGACATCGCTGGGTTCCTCGGCGGATGGCCAAAATAAAGAGCGGGAAACGGAATAGCGCGTGAGACAAAAATCTGCGGTTGGTGAAACAGCTCTAAAAAAGCGCGGAAGACTTGACAGTTCAGGACGCGATAAAGCGCGGGAACTTGGAAAGCGGGAAAACGCGAGAAACGATTAAACCGCACTCAAGTCACTCAACAGGAAAAGTTACTACAGCAGACTGAAGGCGTAAAGGATGGTTACATTGACACCTGTCGACCCTGCGTGTAACACATTTAAAATGTATGGAAAATGTTTCCAAAAAGAAATTAAAATAGGGCAGGAATTTTTCAAGCCAAGCGCTGTAATAAACGCAAATGAATAAATAGATAAATATTCCTTGGGTTTTTTTATTAAATTTATTCTGAAACATTCTTGATAAATGTTTGTACAGTGGAAAAAAAGTGACCGTTACTGGCGCTGGCTGTATAGGAGAATGACTCTCGAAAGCGGCCACTGGAAGTGCAAGGGATAGATGACCACTTACGGGAATATTTTGTGTTTTTTATAGTAAAATTTGGAATATTTCTTTCTAAAACACATTTATTCACTAGAAATATCTGCCCGATTTCTGTAAAACGGTGGAAACCGTTCTGGATCCACGCCTGAAATGCAGAGCTTGCATTATTTTTCAAACAGGGATTTGTGAAGGCAGTTTAGTTGTAAGTGGAGCTATCCGCTTAAAGGGGAATCGCCACGATGATTTTGGAGTGTTCAGGTCAATTCTGTGCTAAAAGTCGTTGCTTAAATTTTAATACCTTTACTCTTATAAAAACTGCTCCTGCAGAATTGCGAAAAAGATATCAAATGAAAATTTAGCAGGGAGAGCAAGATATAATAGTTGGTTTACTACTTTTTTTCAGGAGATGGATTGAAAATTTAAAAAATGACAATTTTTTTCAATTTTCAATCCACTTGCATCCTCGCCATCCGTAACAACAGACGTCAAATAATGGTTTCAATGGAGTAATATAGACGTAGGTAACAAAACTAAACCATTAATTTTGTTTTCCTTTGAGCGAAGTGTTGCCAAAATGGCGTGGCAGTGCCCCTTTAATAAAGTGCCCGTCAAAAGACCTTCCACTGTACACGTTTCTGCCTGGGTAACTTGGTTGCCATTTGGGCTGGTTCGGCCTCAGTCTAGGATCTGTCAATCAGCATTTGGTTGCCTGGAGACCTGATTAGACCCAGGTCATCTGGGGTTTTTCTCTCACTAAAGGGGTTCTTGTTTCATTTGGGGGACATCGGCGGCTGCTCCAAGTTTACCTGCAAATAAATGAAAAATATTTCTCTTTTAGACTTGCCGTAATATCAGCCCGCATTGCATGTAGCTGTTATGTCATTTGGGAACGGAATTTAAGTTCCAAAAAATATATCTCACCTCGAATATCAAGAACTTCAATCTCGAGCCGTTCCCGTTTGTTTTTCTCTAAATCTATCTGTAATTTGTATGAATCTGGAAAACAAAAATAGCATGATTTGGCGACACGCAGTGAATTAAAATGTAATCTACATGGCAAAATTGATGCGACTAGGATGTACGCTGGTTGCCATTTACCGGCCGGTTTTATCCGACGAGGCCGTAGTCCGCTAAGTATCGGAATATTCCGCGCGATTTCGCTGGATAATGTATCTATAACAAAATTCTCGATTTTTCGCGCGTCAGTCACGTACACTTAGATGGGTTCTTTCTTGTTGTTTTCCTTCTTTTTGCACAAAAGAGATTCACACACGAGGTTCTAAGGCTTACTGGCCTCGAAATTTGTTATTGATGCGATTAATTAACAATAGAGGACTTTTTTCGTGTTTACATAGCCTCATCTAAACACCACGGCGTTTGGGAGAATTCGAGACAGTTATGAAAACCCGAGACGCAGTAGAGGGTTGCATAACTTTCGAGAATTCTCCCAAACCCCGGAGTGTTTAGATGAGGCTATGTGAACACGGCAAAAGTTCTTTATTGTATTTATAAAATATTTGTTTCTTTCTACGCACGAAACTAAAACGTCCCAACCGTGTTTTCATACTCTCATCTAAACGCACCTATCAACCAATGAGAGCGCGCGTAGTATCTAAGTTATTTTATAGTCTAATTAAGGACGTTCGCGCTAATTGTTTGTGCGCATCGTTACTGCGCACGGAATTCGTCACCCACGTCATCCATCGAGCACGCGCGCTGAGGAAAAACAAAGGGCCAGAAGCCGTTTCGTAGCTTTGCTGGTAGTTTACTCTTTTAAATGGACGGTGACCCCTACATTTTTTTCCATGAATTGATTTTATTTACAATTCTCGGCAGACTGTGAAAAAAGGAATAAAAAATCAATGTGGGAAGTTTAAAATTTTTGAAGTTTTATGCCCAGAGGACATCGAATCCTGCCACCTTGTGGCTGTTAGGCAAGTAGAAATGTGGTCGCTAAATGCGAATTTTTACTTCAAGGAACCACACCAATCGAATAAATTTACTTTATGGGTCCATTTAAACAACATTTGACAGAGATATATACGTTCATTTCAAAGATTTATTTGCAATATTTTTGTGCTTACGGACACTGTAGGGGCAACTATTAGATCGATAGTGCCGAGACAGGAACACTACATTGTCTTTATTGTTCACCACTAAATTTTCTTCCGCGTGCACATTCAAACTAGCATCTTGATTTTTTTTTTGCTGCAAGCCGAAATGTTCGAATAAACGAAAATCAGGCAAGAAACCCTCCAAATGCAGATCAACGAAAGCCCGCTTGTTTACAAAAAATTTCACGGACGGGCACTATCCATCAGGGCATTTTTCTCGGACGGCACTATGCGCTGATAGTGCCCTCCGCGGATGAACACTATCGCGTCACGTGTTTAATTTAGACCAATGAAAATCGGAGAAAATTTAGTGGTGAACTGTAACTGGTAAGAGCTACTCGCCCGATTACTCCCTGAATTGTATTCCACTCAGTACTATTACTGTTATTAATTGTGACAATTACCCTTAATAGTAAATCGCAGGTCAAACGGTCCATTATAGTTTAGTATATTCTCAGCTCCGACTATTGCATTTCTAGCTTTTTGATTGGCTAAAAAAATCCGACTATGAGCCAATAGTCGGAGTTTTACGTCATATGGAAAATAGTGCGCTAAGTTTTTAACTTCAGCCCTCTATAATGGCCGACACTGGCAGGTTTCAGGAGCTGCCTCCCACAAAAATTCAAGAGATATGGTTTGAGAATTTACTAAAACAATTATTCCATTCGCCCTTGTTGGATATGAAGTGATTATAACCAACTCGCGCTACGCGCTCGTTGGTTATTTTATCACTTCATATCCAGCCGGTAGTTGTTGAACTTGTTCAAATTCTTCACGATAATCGATGATACTAAAAACTATCATCCGCGAGGTCAAACGGGAACAACTATCTGACAGTTGTTCCCGTTTGACCTCGCGCATGGTAGTTGTTGATAGTTTGGCAAACTTATTAAATTCATGCGCCTTCCGACCAGGGCTGTAAACTAACCGTGCAAGATCTTCATTTCCAGTTCTTTTCTTTCGATGTTCTGTAAAAGTTCAGTGTTGGAGCCTGTCAATAAAAATAATGAAAGTGAGAAATGATCATTGCAGTGATTGTTGCAAAGAAAACGCGTCTTTTCGACATTTTGAACATTTTCTGGTCAGTTATAGGCTAAATCTGCTCCACATCTCTAGAAAATGTATTTGCAAAATAAAGACATGCCAGGTTTTTCACTAGCATCGCATTTAATGACATTTTAGCTCGGGCATGCGCACAAATCAAAATTCGAGAGAAAGTGACCCACCTTTTCGTTTTTGTTCCTTCTTTTTTTTTCGCTTTTCGGTTCTCCTTTTCTTCGTGTCGTTTTGATGCATTGGTTGGCCCTTTACTGGGCTTGCTTTCGGTTCAAGAATTGCCAAGAAAGCATCAATGAGAAGGGAAAGGTTAACATGGAGTAGCGATGGGTAAGTGAGGGAAATTTTCCTCCTAGTTTTTGACGGAAAATTCTAAGCGTTTTCGTGCATATTTCAAGCTCCATTAACCCAATCAATGCAATCTGGGTAGCCAGAAAAAGTTCAGGACTTCAACAGCATTTGAACCCGTGACCTCGCGAATACCGGTGGGATGAATTACTTCAAATGCTTCATATGCTGAGCTCTGTTACGTCATTTCACTCCTCACGGGAAAATACGAACTCAATAAATTGACCTCGCTCCCAATGCGTGGCTTCATAGCTCGTACAGTAAGTGGTTTGAACCTGGGGGTAACAGTCGATCGTGTAGTTTGATCGTCCGGGTGAGGGTAGTCCTGAGAAGCACTGCTGTCGGTGACAGTGGCTGACGTTTTGACAACCTGAGCGGAAGTCATCACCAGAGTCATGTGACTGAAGAGTTGTTAGTCAGTCGAATGTTATAAGTCTAGTTCGTGAGAACTGTTGGTCAGTTTAGCCACGATGTTATTGGCTGTAAGACTCGAGTAGTTGATGTCGTCGGTCGTGATTGGTCGGTTTCGATCCGTCGGTAAAGTTCGGTCGCTCTATTCGGTCTGTTTGTTTTGTCCATGTTGTGAATTAGTCGTTTGTACGGTGCCGGTAGTTGTTGACTTCTGTTGAGAGGATTCTGTTCTAAGTTAGTAAACCAGCCTTCCAAAGTCAGTCGTTGAAAATAGTTAGTGCTGTAGGTCAAACAGAAAGCAGAGTCCCAGTCGATATTGTGGTTCGTAAGTCGAAGGTAGCTCGTAGATCAATTGGTAGAACATCGCACCGGTATTCGCGGAGGTCACGGGTTCGAATCCCGTTGAAGCCCTGAATCCAGGGCAAGTCTTTTTCCATATTGCATAAATTGGAGATTCGTTGCAGTGATCATTTCTCAATTTCATCTACATCCGCAGTTCTTATTTGAATTATTTCATATGCTTTTCGTCAATAAAAACGTTTCCAAAGAATAAGACATGCAACAAAAAGCTCACGTATACCCACTCTTTCTTCCGAATGTTGCCGGGCTTACCGACTAACTGCCCTCGGGTCTCCGAGTATGGAACACTTTCCGGAGAACAACGAACATAAAAAGTGGTCATGGCCGACACTTACTCTTAATTTCATCCAACTCTCTCTGTGCTGACAGCCTGAGTTCTCTTTCCTGTCTGATTTGGTCTTGATATGCATCTGACGATAAATGGCATCACAACACAGCATGAAAAGAAAACTTTACTGTGGTGTAAAGCTCACGTTAAGTCGACGTAAATGTCTACTTTACGAAGCTTTACGGCACCTTTAAGATTTTTAACTTTACATCAGCTTTACACTCACATCTAAAGCTTGCGTAACAAGACTAACTTAAGCAAACTTTACGTTGCCGTAAAGTTTTTTAAATGTCATCTTTACGTCAAGTTTACACCAACTTTACGCACAGTAGCGTAAATGCGGGTTTCCAATCTTTACTGAGCTTTACTGCATAGCGTAAAGTTAAATATGCAACTTTAGGCATATTTACGCCAGCTTTAATTTTCCGTAAATCTCGTACTGTGCAAGCATTGCAACAAAAATGTTTCCATCTAACAACATCAATTGCACCATTTGCAATGCCAAAACGTTTCGGTTCACTGTACCAAGGACGACAAAAAGGGTTTACCTCAGTGTAAGAGCTTGTGAAATGTTTCGTTTTGGAGTTATTACTCTCCTGTTGTACGTTGTTTCGATGTTCTTTGTTATCTTTCTCGTTATTTGTTTTACTGGTTAGCTGCTCAGGTTTTTAAACAGAGGATACGTTGAAAAAAGTGCATCTGAATCGAAAGACTTACCTGTTTTAGTCTTTGATGCTATTTTAAGCTTCTGATTCGTGAAATAGTTACTACATGACTTGTAAACAATTACATTGTTTTGTTTAGTTTTGACTATTTACCAATAATTTTTACGCCCATTTGCAACTAACGGTCACATTGTCGCCATAGAAATCAACATCGTTATCGTCATAAACATCACAGTCATCGCCATAATCATCATCATCATTATTATTAACACAATGGGAAATCCAACTTACGAAGGAAATTCAACAAGTCAAGCTTTACTTTTATTTATTTAATAGTATCTGTTGACATAATCCTTACCATGTAAAATCTTCATTTCTGTTTCCTTGCGCTGTAAGGTCTTCAAAATATCCTCATTGTCAGCTGAAATAACAAGGAGAGGATGTTTGAGCATCAAGGTAAAGAAGAACATTGACATAAAAAAAGTTTAAAAAATGAGATCCAGAAGTACCTCTGTACTTTTTAACCTGCTGTTCCAGCCATGATGATCCTGCATCACTCACGGAAGCCTCATTTGGTCGTTTGGAGCTTTGATGGCATTGGTCTGTTGGAAAATTAATTACTTATTAATAAATTTAATAATAATAGGCAGACAGACAGTAAAAGAGACAAACCAATAGATTGAGTCACAGACGAGCAGATACAGAGATAGACGGATGCAGGAACAGGCCGACGTCAACAGACACTGAGATAGCCCAACAGATACAGACAGGTGCAAACAGTCAGACAGACAGACTGGTGGATGGTTGGCTAGACACACAGACCTGTGGACACAGAGACAAAAAAAGACAGCCAGCGAGACAGCTCAAAAGACAGACACAGAAGGACATACAGGTAAAAGGACAGAAAAACAAACAAAGATGGAAACTATACTATTATGAAAAAAAAAACTAATTCTTGGCACCTCAATTAACCTGTTCAGATCTTTTTTTATGAAAAAGAAGAATTTTAGTAATTAAAGACTGTCCGGACAGTTTGCAGTCTTCCATATGCAGATGTTATGCTCAAAATGTCAATTCTTCTAAAATAACTTTGTTTTACTTTGTTCTGAGAATAATGGTACATCAAGAGAATACTATATTACTGTACACTTTTGTAAGTTGATTTAAATTAATGACTTACCAAAACTTTCAAAATGCAATGAGCCTGTTGAAGGAAGCTGCTTTGCTCTACCATCACTTGTATTTGTTGAGTGACCACTGGGGGTTGTTGTAATTACACCACTTGCTGCAATGCAGGAGGAATAATTTGATGTGGTCATGACATGGCTTAAGACCTGACTCAAAACATCTGTCTGTGTTGAGGAAAAGAGACTATTACAACAAGTTTGCGACATAACTAAACCACTAGCTCTTCCAGTGGATGCATCAGATAGTTTTGAATTGACATCCACTCCTGCTTGATTGACAGCTCTGTCAGGTAGGTTCTGGAGATACATTGGCGGAGATACATGACGTAAAGGCATTGTCATACTTGTGCTTGCTTGTAGCTGAGCTCTAGATGAGTTTAGTCTATCTCTTGAGTCTGAAGTGGTCACAGTACTCTGTACAGGCGGCAAGACACTGACAGTTGGTGACGAGGACAAAGACAATGGGGAAGCTGATTGCAAAGTCCTTGGTTCGTCAAGCATCTCATTAGTGCCATGGATGGACTCTAGGTCATCGCCCACAAAAACCTTGTAAAGATCAGTTATGGAATAATCTTCAGCGGTCTCGACTTCTGCAGCATTATCACTATTATCATTATCTGCAGTGTCATCATCATTGTTGTCTGTGCTGACAGATTCTATATCTCGGCTAGAACTGCCACCAGACTCGACAGTGCCACTGATTACTCTCTCTACTGCTATTGGTGGTTGCCATTCAATTAAATTCAACTTGGCTTCATTCTCAGGGGTAACATAGAACTGTAAAAGTTTATCGACATCTGCCTTGCTAATGTATGTGCACAAACTTGGTCTCTTAATATGACTTAGAACTTTCAGATGGTTTACTTCAGCATAAGAATACTTGTGTTTGGCAATCCCTAACTTTTCAAGGTTATAATGCAACTGGACACTTTGACCATTCAATAACTGGACAGCTTTGTGAACATCTGGCATCGAGACAACAATCTCGCAATTTATGAAAAACAAGGGAACTTTTAAAGTAGCCTGATTATTACTTTGTTTGACCTGACATCTTTGTCTCTGAGAATCTTCAGTCACCTTGTTACTGGAATTTTCCAGTACAATTGGTTCACCCCATGCAGTTCTGTGAAGGCTGTCACTTCCATCATCACCTAGATTGCAAACACTGTACATGTTGAGTAGCCTTGCCGCATCTGCCTTGGTAATGTATGTGCACAATGTTGCTTTAGCACTCAAGATGTTGTGTGCTTTGAGGCGCTTTAGAAGAACTCTCGAGAAACGATGCGTTGGAATATTGAGACGATTCATGTAATTCCCCACTTGTACACTTTGCCCGTACATGTCGATCACAGCCTTGTGAAGATCAGGAATGCACACAACAACCTTGTTATCTACCAGAAGAGTACGAATTACATATGCGGTATCACTTGTGGTTGCTGCTTCTGATGCAAGTGTGCTTTCAGTTTCTGCTGCAGTGGGTAATACAGCTGACAAGACATCACAAGCACCAGATCCAAACACAGTACCATCCTTACATAAGGTGCTCAAGGATTCACTGCTGTGATCATCAGTTGTGTTTACCTTTTCGAAAATATTGGAAGATGTAGATTCTCTGGCAACATTTGATTCATTTTCAGGAATGTGTAATGTCGCAGCTGTCAAAGATGAGAAAGAACCCAATCCAGTCATACCAGTATTTGGCCCTTTCAGTGCTTTCATTGTGCAAGACACAGTCAATTCCCCTAAATGGATCCATGTAATGCTCGGAAGATTTTTATCAAGAAAAGCTGAAGTATATTGTAAAACTCTCTCAAACTCTTTCCTTTTTATGTACAATTTGCTCAGACTTCTCTCAATACCAAACTGGATTTCAATTCTTTGCAGCTCACTAACATTCAACTTGCCAACATCTACTTTTAGGTTTAACAAGACCTGGGTTAAAAGTTCTGGCCTCTTAAAATGTGTTTCAAACAAGCTGTTTATTTCAGACAAGGAGATAAAATCCTCTTTTTCAATAGAAAATGCATGAACTTTAAATGACGAAAAGGTTGTGTCTTGTAATGGGTTGTTGATGTCTCCAAGTTCAACTTGTGTTTTGCCCCTTTGTTCGTGGCCTGAATGATAACTGTTGATATCAACTGGATGAGAAAACTGGATATATTTGGCATTATCTGTGTTGCAGTTTTCATCATATTTGATTAGAAGTTGAAAAAAATCCTCCTCGGCAATAAAGGAACACTGTTTCACCTGTATATTAACTGCTCCAATACTCTTTAACATTCTCAACTCTGATTGGTCAAACCTGTGTGTGGCAAGTCCATGCCTTTTCAACAAGTTTTGTAAATTGCAGTAGTATGACCCCCAGATCTCACGAACGGCCTGGCAAGCATCAGAGAAAATAATTACCCTTCTACTGTCATGAAGAAATCTTGGTATACTGACAACTGGAATTTTCTCTTGTCTCTCACTCACATGTGCCCTATTTGTACCAGTCTCTCTTTGGAAATGCTCTTGAAGGCGACTCTGAAGCTGTCCATCACCTGTAGGATCTTGGATCTCCTCCATCTCAGTGGTGGCAATCACGACAGCATCATTTGTGGTCATGCCTATTTTACTGTTAGAATTTACTATGTTTGTTTCAGTTGCAGACATGTCGTGATTTCTTTCCAAGCTATCTGCCCAGATTTATGATACACTAATGGTATGCTAGCTGCTTTCCATGCTCAAGACACCGTCAATAAATTAACCCTGAAAAAAATAAGTAATATTAAAAAGTGCATAATTCATGTACACATTTTGTGTCTTCACCCCAGACTCTGGATTGAAGGTACCAGGGACAGATCCTGGAATTTTTTATAGGAGGGTTGAGTGATAATAAGCGATCCTGTTGATGCAAAAACTTCAGTGTCAAACAAGTAATATAGACAAAAAAATTGGCAAACCAGTTTGAATTATGCATACCCAGCTTGTCTGTAGGTTATAATATATAGATTTAGCCTAGCCAAAAAGCGGAGCTCCATATTTTACCCATACTTTGAACCACAACATATGTTGGGGGGCAATTTTACAATTTTTATATCTTGAGTTCAGTTGTTACTCCAGCTGAACTCAGTGAACTGATGGCAATGCGCTATTCAAAACCTGACAAATTTCGAACACATTTGTAGAATAGATGCATGTGTCTCGCTGTCAAACCAATTTTGTACGCAAATTTTCTACACCACGACGACAGTAGTCGCAAGAAAACAGTAATCTTCAAAAAAACTGGTTTAAGCGGTTTAAGACAAGCTCGCGTTCTTTTGATCAATAAATAAAAGGATTAAAAAACAATAGCACATCTACCTGCTCAACAAACAAAGATGACTTTCTTTCCTTTGTTGAAGTAGCCTGCAAGGAACAAATTCAAGGAACTAAGCAACCACCCCTTGAACAAAGAACATTCGAAGACTGAGGAAGAGCTGGTGTGAGGAAGAGCAGTTGGCTATGGACAGCTGTGAATATTTGCAAACTATTGGCTATTTTGTTCTCGATTCGATTCGAAAAAGTTATTCTGAAAACTTATTTTTTCTTTTACCTCTAGTGCCCCACTTTTGTTATATTTTCCGCAAAAAATAGCTTCATGAACTATGAAAAAACAAAGCGTGACGAGCCGTGGTGAAGTATTGCGTGACTGATGTTGCAGTCGTTCAAGGGTACTGTGAATTCAGTTTGGATTTTCGTGAACACTCTTTGCTCTCACGGCTACTAAAACGGCAAGATGTCTTTGAATTTGGGGTTTGCTTATTTTGTTGACAGCGCCATGCAAACTGCTACTAAACGTTTTTCGCATAAGAAACTCTGGTAAGTGGAGATCTATTGTACTAGCTTGCTGTCTTTAAATTAAAGAAACGTCTTCATCTCGCCCTGGGTTTCTTGGTGGGACACACCAAGAAATCCAGTTAAAAGGCTATTTAATATGCCAACCCTTTGTCAACTTAAAAAGGCTATTAAACCCTAGAGTCATTGATTAATATTAATGTATTCTGAATGTACAGCTTTAAGTCATTTGCAATCGTTTCTTAAATATGATACAGTTCAAATGCATGGGTGTCCGAACTGAGTGAGTTAGTGACTGACTGACTGACTGACTGACTGACTGACTGACTTACTGATTGATTGATTGATTGATCGATCGATCGATTGATTGATTGATTGATTGATTGATTGATTGATTGATTGATTGATTGATTGATTATAATAAGTTTATTGACCAATTCATTTTTCTTTTTTACAGGAATGTTGTGATTCATGTCCTAGCATCCTGGCCTATGGCTTGGGCAATTCTGTGCATTGGTTGCAATTTTTTGCCATTCTCACTACAGTATTTACTAATTATGTTAAAGTGCCTCTTGTGTATTTTACAAGAGCCACCTATGGGGGTAGGTAACAGCATTGATGCCTACCAAACAAACTATATTTTTCCTTTGTATTAATATTAGTTTGAGGGGTGTCCATCTGCTAATAATCAACTAATAATGTTTAAGTTCACATTATACCTGGAAAATAGTTGTGCATTGTTAGATTAGGTTAGGTGGCATTATAGCTATTTAGCTATTTAGTATTATTGGGTCGTTCCAAGGGGGATAGCCGTGTTGTGATGTTGCTTTTGGAGATCGATGTCACCTAACGTACAACTGCAAATGTTGCTGGTTTTTTTTGAAGTGCACGTAACTGTACCCGTCATGTTTGTTTTGGGAGAAACTGTTTCGCTACAGGGATATAACTGGGCTTTCATGGCGCTCCGCTGGCAAAAATTTGTGAGCGGCGAAGGCTGAACGTTTCTACGGGGCTTTGGGATAGAAAATTTTTAAAATTTTGAACCCTCAGAAATGCAATTTCCTGTATTCTGAGTCACTTTCATTGGTAAAGTGCACAACTTCCCAATGTCACAAAATATACATTTGCCACATGTGCCAAAGGTGTGAGATAAGAGATGCTTGGGATGGGTCTGGGGGAATGCCTCCTGTCCCCCACCTGTAAAATGCCCAAGAAAATTTTAAAATCTAGAAGCTTTGAAACACTGCTTTCAGCATGTTCATGCACTTTTTTAGACTCGTACCCAGTCGGGTTCTAGGGACGAGAGAAGACTGGATACTAGTGAAGATAAAGGCATGCAGGGTTTCATGGGAAGGAACGAATTTCTCTGAGCCCATAAATAGCGACTTGGTACGAGTCTGAGTTTTTTATTGCTTTTCAGGTAAAGAGGTTCATTTTATAAGTAATTCCCAAACTCATTTAAACATTCATCAGGTTAAAACAAAGGAAATCACAACCATGACCATGGTTTGGAAATCTGATCTTAATTAGCATAGGTTCCTACAATTTTTTTTTCTTTGTCTTCTCTGTTGTTTTTGTTTCGACTGAGAAGATAGATCAACCACTCGAGAGTGTTTTGTTAAATTTCCAAACACCTCAAAGTTCGTCAAAAATACTCGGACCCCGCTATGCGTCATATTTTCAACTCTCTTCTCAGTGTTTGGAAATGTGATGTCTCTCTTGTTTCGGGGCCGAGATTTAGTGTCCATTGCCCATGTTACTGAGAGAGGGTCCATAATAGTATTAATCTGTAAGGAGGTTGAACTATACTTAATTTTGGGATAAAATCGAGGCAGGTGCCTCATCTTGGCTCCTGCTAGCTACAGTCCTGAAGTTGTGATATTTTCTGTCAGCAATTTTCATGAACACATAGTTTGGGATCACTGGCATTAGCCTCAAGATGTGTATATTATTTCATTGTGGTCCATTTCTGTTTCACTTGTAATTTACCATGTCCTCTGTTTCTGCTCCTCCTCCACAGTTCATCTATTCCATTGTTTACAATATCATGGCATACTATGCTTTGTTTGTTCACACTGGTGTGACGACTTTTCAAGGATGCATTGTCATTGGTGTGTGCCTCTCATTTCAATTCATGGGTCACGTCATCTTTGAAGGTGAAACTCCACAGCGTCTACCCACCAAAGAAGACAACATGCTCTTTAAGTTCCTGGATCTTGCAAATGAGTTCTTTCTTGCACCGTTTCACTTCAGCTTAACATTAATGATCAGGTTTGATTTTCTGCCAATTTTAAGGTGGCGCTCAGATGCTGCTTTGCACAAACTTATCACTTTGACACAAGAGCTCAAGTATGGTAAAAAGGGTCCATGATCAGTCAAGGAAGTACGCAAGTAAAAGGAGAAAATATGGCATAAGAAGAACAACTGACTACATAGTGACATGCTTTCAAGTGTGACCGTTCAGTATATTAATTTCACAGGTGGAGAATGATTTAAATTTAATACAGGCATTGAAGCTATATAATAATATTTACCACCTTAATTTCATCAATCAGTAACACTTGACTTTAATAATACATTCCAGCACAGTTCAAGGAGAAAACATTTATCTTCATCCCATGAAAGGTACAGAATTCCGATGATCTTGCCCCGAGGTTAGATTCTCAATTTTCGCAGTCATAATCTGGGTCGTCAAACAACACCTCACTCTTATAACAACTGCTTAAACCCAAACCATCTTCCTTTCCTTGTTTTGACCCCAGTAGCTGTCAACATAATCAAAAGTGCCATTGCTGTTACATTGCTTTAAATAACTAAATTGAACTTAAACTTCTATCCTACTTGTAGCCATCCATTGGATAAATCACTATCCAGTGAACAGCATTACCTGCTCTTTCAGAAGTGAGTGCATCAAAATATATTTGTTGCATCCTACGTCGAGTTCACAAGGAGTTTCAATAAGCTGCAAAAGGAATGTGCCTCGGGTTTAAGCAGTTGTTGGTCAGGGCGGAAGCTTTGTGATAACCCTTTCAACAGCTGGAAAGACTGCATTGTGGGGTGTATGGATATGGTTGAAGCACACTATCTTGAAACAAAGTAAATTTAAAATACAGTTTATGAAGAAAGAAAAGTAGTTGACTCCTCTAGCCCCTATGGTGACCTATGGTTAGTCCAGGCAGGAAGAACTCTATTTTATTTTCAATAATTTAATATAATAAAGATTGTGTTGTGTGTTTGCCCTTTATTGCCAGGATGGAAAAATAGTAAAACGTTAACTTTCCAAGTGTGTGTGGCCATGGAAGTTAGACAGAACTTTGTAAAGAAGGTATTTGAACACTTTTCAGCTTCTCACTGCACAGACGTTAGCATTTGCATACACTGGCCCTTCTTTAGTAAAGATAGGATTATTTTTTTATGTGCAGTGCATTGTGAAAAAAAAACTTGAGCATGAGTAATTGCTTAAACATCCGTCATTTGAGGAAAAATTGAAAAATAAGCCTAATCCAGTGAGAAAAATATCGGTCATAGTGTCCAAAATTTTCTGATTCTCCAATTCTTACTGGCATTATTTTTCTCTTAATGGTAAAGATGCTCTAAGCTAAGAGAAGCGAACCTGCAGGGCTCACACAACTGGCCTCTGTTTTGTTTTGTTTTTTTTTTTTACAGTACAACCCAGAAAACCGTGAACACCTAAAATTATTTCTGAAAGGTTGTTTCTCAACCAATCAGATGCAAGATGAAACTGCAGTGGCCACAAAGGTTTGGATTATGCATGAAACAACAATTGGCTTTTTCTTCCACGATATCACAGTTAGAAACTAGTTCTATTTCTGAGCTTATGCATGAGCAAAGAATATTTTAAAAAGATTCAAGATAATTCAAGTAGCTCTCAGATGTGCTGTCTGACTGTGTCTGATAGTGTTTGTTCGATTCAACATCTCTTACCAGTGAAATATTGTTCATAGTTATTCTCTGCTAATGCATAAGCATTAGCTCTCAAATAGAATAATAATTTGAGTTTTGTTAACGGTATACTTATGGAAGAAAAAGCCAACATGTTTCGTGACTAATGAAACCTTTTAACTAATTACTCTTGCAGTTTGCTGTGGTTGCTTCTTGCAGTTTCATCCTGCATCTGATTGGTCGTGAAACAATAAACATTTCAGTAATAATTTTAGGTGTTCATGGTTTTCCTGGTCGCACTGTAATACTAGAAGGAAAGTTCCAAGTAACAAGTTGTTTTAAAATTTAGTTTATTGTTTAATCACAAATCTACACAATAGATAGGATCTGACTCTTTCATATCTCAAATAACGTCAACACCACACTCATGTCCAATACTGTCACTGCCAGCTGACTACGGACTTATTACAATTATGTCACTGGAACGAAACTGGTCAAAAATTGCAACAAGACTATCAGTGCTTTTATGTTTAAATTTTCTAATCAACAATATTTTATTATTATAGTTCACTGATCAGTATGAATAATCATGACTGCTTAGGGAACAGCCAACACATATATTAATTAATTTTTGATGCGAGCTTTTAAAATGAAGTATGAATGTTATATAATTACTGATAAAAATGATCCTTCATATGCATGTAGTTGTGTATTTAACCAAACATAATATATTTTTAAGTTAGAAAGAATAAAAATTAATTTTGTCTCTTCACGATGACTCTTTGTCATTTTCCTCTGATTCCGATGTGTCTTCGATTTCTTCCATCGTGATATCCATTTTACTCATGTCTTCGACTGCGACGATTTGAGGGATAATCCACTGAATGGGTCGAGACGAGAGGAGGTAATCGGTCATCACTTGAGGAGGGACGAAGACGTGGCCAACTAGTCTGTCTTTGGCATCAGCAATTGGTTGGGCAGCCTTCATTACCACATTCGCAACAGCAGCAGGCATGTCCTTGATGGAGTGAGCCTGAAAATAACAAGAATATGTTTGTAACTTTTGCAATGGAAATACAATTATTGCCTAATGGTTAGTGCACTGGACTCTGGATTGGACGGTCCGGGTTCGAGCCTCTGGCCAGAGCACTACGTTGTGTTCTTGGACAAGACACTTTACTCTCACAGTGCCTCTCTTCACCCGAAATTACTGCTGGGGGTAGCCCTGTGATGGACTAGCATCCCATCCAGGGGGGAGTAGAAATACTCTCTGTCGCTTCATACTACAGAAACCGGGATAAGCTCCGGCCTGATGGGCCACTCGGCCCGAATGCAGACTTGAACCTTTACCTTCACCATTCATAAAGAAACAACGATTTTTGTGGGAAAATTGCCTCTGAAAATTTTGCAGCCATTTGAAAAGTGTTTTTCAATAACGGTAGGTGCCACTTCATATTTGAATTCCTTTGGCTGATCCGACTACAATGAGTTCCGTTATTGAGTTCAAAAAAGTTATTGCACTTTTGTATTGTTGATACAGACTCATGACTACAGCAAGAAAGAATGATGCAAACATTTTTCAGAAATGGATTAAGGTTACCGTATTCCTTCAGATTGACAATTTTTCCCAAAATCTGATTTTTTTAGATCCAAGTCATAGTTTAAGTCTGATCTTTCCTTTTTAAAAAAATTGAAAAAGATTGAATATCGGCAGAGAAATGAGCATACTGGTATCTCGTTTTTGACTGGAAGTAAGAATTCTTGTTTTGATTGGCAACCATATGAAGTGTATACACAAAACTGAGACGGTTTTCGTGGGAATACAACAAATCCCTAACAATTTTTATTTAGCGCATGTGGTCCGGAAACCAAAGAATAAATCAAATAAGCAAAATACTAAAGGCAACATAGACACTCGTGTTTTGAGGTTCCAAAAATTTGGACAATTTATTCTACTACAAAGTGCTTCTCATGGATTGAAAGCCAGCTCAATAAGCTTTAATTTGATATAGGGTTTTAGCTATCTAAAATTTATTCCGAAAGCGCTATATCGTTTGCATGTGCGACACCCCCAAAGGTATACAGTAACCTTAACAGGTTTTCACAGAAATTGTGAAACTTTGTGTTGAACATCGATTGGTTCAGCAACTGGTTCATAGACAATCAAGTTAAGTCGGCGTGCACATGCGCCAAATCGTGAAACTGTCCCCTTAGATTTTTATTCAAAATACAACATGCTTGAGCTATGTTCCAAATCATGTAGAACTTTAGTGCACTGAAAGAGTAATGTAAAATATTACAATTGTGATCACAAAAAAATTAATATAGATCAGAAGTTTACCGTGTTAAGAGCAAAAACCAACTGCTTCGCTGAGACTATGACCTCCCCTGTGAGTTGAAGGGCCATGTTGGGTATGTACATGGAAGCACTATACACCTTCTTGCTGGCATCAGATGTTTTCCCAAGCACTCCAGTTACGTGTTCTTGCAAATTGCTAACCTGGTACATGTAAAATGGAATTGTAATCAAGTTATTGGTATATTGATCAAAATGCTCCTGCAGAATTATTAAGAAGAATTCGAATTAAATTTTAGCAGGGAGAGCGAACCACAATATTTTTTTTAGATGTTTTCACTATATGTAGCTTGAAAACTTGGCTGGCTAATTTTTTCAAGTTTCAAACCATTTCCATCCTCGTCATCTGTAACATCATACAAGAGTTGATAATTCTGACATCGTACTACATAAGTTTTAGTAACGACTGTAGTACTGCAACATGTCTTTGGCAACAGAACTAGATCATTATAGAGGGGGTACGTTTCTAAAGAAACTGTGGTGCTGCGTCAGTGGGAAGTATAGCAAGATAATTCGATTCGCTCCGACGAAGGGCTAACGCTCGAAACGTCAGCTTTCGAATCTCTTTATGGTGGCCAGTTTACGTTATCAACCCAGTTGATAAACCAAATAATTATCTAGATCATTATAATTGGGTTTCCATTGCATCTAGGCAATTTTTAGCTTTTCAAAGTGACATTACAATACAAGAATTTAAAGCAGAGAGGTTAGTTACATCATGAATTTGCCCATGAAATAAATCAAATTATGAGCAACAAACTGCAAAGAATGTTTAACTCAGGTGATAAATTATGTATTCACACATTACGCACTGGCTGAAATGTTCTATTCAAAGCCCATCCTAAGAGCCTGTCACCTACCGTATCAACACTAAACTTAACAGGTCTGTAGGACATAAGCTTTCTCTTCCCTCTTTGTGATACCATTTTCTTCAGATTTTGGACTCTCACTAAAGCTCCCTTTGCGCTTTCTTCATCAGCAGCTTCGAGTTCCTTCACGTCCTCTTTACAGGTGCCATCAGGTGGCAGTGCAGCCTCGGCAAAAACCTCAGTTATGGATAGCATGCTCTCTGTACTAGCGGTCACCATCTTGACAACAGAGTTGTTTTGTACTTGACTGTAGTACTCTGCGGCAGTATTGGTTACAGAAGTCTTGATCTATGGGAAACAATGATTTTCATATATCTGCACCAGTATTGGAATAAAAATCACAATAGTAGCCGGCACCAATGACCCAAGTAGCCAGTTTATTCTTCTGGCTGTCAGCCATTATGGACAACCCTGGAATTGGGAAGTGCTAAACAGGAAATTGCAGGCAACAACATTTCAAGTAATCAGCATTCTCCAGCTTGGGCTAAAGCAGTTGCAAACAAACAAAAGCACAAATTGAGGAAAATATATAAATATAATTTCCCCTCACCCTCTTGCTACATGCATGACAGGTCAAGTCTGCATACAAGCCTAATGGCCAATCAGGCTGGAGCTTTTCCCGGTTTACTTAGCATAAAGTGACAGAGAGTATTTCTACTCCCCCCTGGATGGGATCCTAGTCCATCGCCGGGTTACCCCCTACCAGTAAATTCGCCGCTACCCATTTATACACCTGGGTGAAGAGAGGCACTGTGAGAGTAAAGCGTCTTGTCCAAGAACACAACACAATGTCCCGGCCAGGGCTCGAACAAGGACTGTCCGATCCGGAGTCCAGCACACTAACATTAGGCCACCGCGCCTCCCACATTCACATGCATGACAGACTGAACATTATCCAACAAACTACAGCTGTACCATCAGGCTACCGAGTGCACCTTTAACCTCCCCCGCAAAGGGTGCACAATGGTCAGAACAGAGCTAAAAAAACCAAGGGTTACCTCAGTAGGGGTCTTGGTAATAATGGGGCACTTTTCCTCCACCTTAGCTAGAGTCTCTGATGCCACACGATCAAGGGTAGCAGCTATAATTGGAAAAAATATAAACAATTCAAGTCATTTGGAATTTGACAAGAACATGAATAGGGCAACAAGAATTCCTGTTACCAAGTAATCATAACTACTAAACAACAAAATTTGATTTGTAATTCAACAGTAACTGTTTCGAGCCAAGGTGCTATTGAAACAAAAAAAACCCATTCAAGCACAAAGTTCTGTCTGTTATGCAGCCTGAATATATGACGTGTGCTGAGCAGTCTACAAACTGTCCTGTTGCCCCACTATTGGCCAGTATGCATTACGTGCCTATGTTACACAGGAACAGAAACTCGGCAAATTTAATGGCTGTGGATGCTGCAAAACTAAGTGCAGGCTTTCTGTTGGTCAAAAATTGAAATGTAGAGGACCGGAGCCTTATTTGACAGACATAACCTGCAAATACATGGTCCACCACTCGACAGAACAGCCATGTCTCGAGACATCACATCCTTTATGCCAGAGAATATGACAAGCAATCAAAGAAATTTGACGATAAAAATCTGCGATAAAATATTATAAAGCATAACACGACGTTTC
>OX393563.1:27409935-27431890 GCA_947652115.1 Blastomussa wellsi | reverse complement strand
CCTTTTACCCCTTGGAAGGCCTCATTATTGTATCGTGTTTATCACCAATAAAGAAAAGAAAGGCTATTTGAAAGCTATTTACTCCATAACAAGGGGTATCGAATGGTCTTTGCGGGCACAGTTCTACCTTTGCTAGCACGTACAAGCATTGACCAAATTTAGCCTTGCAAGCAACAAGCACTTTGCAAAAAATACCTGCACTAAAAACTGAGCATGCATGCATTTGTAAAAATTTGAGCATGAGCGAACAAGCATCCGCTAAATTTTTGCTAGCATTTTGAGAAGATTCTGTATTTTACGAGCACTGCAAAATTTTGAGGGACCATTCCTGACCCCTAAAACATACCCCAAAATTTAAAAAACACCCCAAAACATGGATTTGGATATTTCCATAAAACCCATGTTACAGTGGGAAATGGATTTTTGTTTTGATCAAAGTAACTGTGGATTTTATTTTAAGTGTTGAAAAGAACTGTTCAGTTACAACTTTAGGGCCATAGCCACATTTTTGCCATAGATTAGGCAAAATATACATTTGCCACATGTCGCCAAAGGTGTGAGATGAGAGATGCTTGGGATGGGTTTGGGGAATGCCTCCTGTCCCCCACCTGTAAAATGCCCAAGAAAATTTTAAAATCTAGAAGCTCTGAAACACAGCATTTTCATGCATTTTTTTAGACTCGTACCCAGTCGGGTTCTAGGGATGAGAGAAGACTGGATACTAGTGAAGATAAAGGCACGCAGGGTTTCATGGGAAGGAACGAATTTCTCTGAGCCCATAAATAGCGTCTGGGTACGAGTCTGAGTTTTTTTATTGCTTTTCAGGTAAAGAGGTTCATTTTATAAGTAATTCTCAAACTCATTTAATCATTCATCAAGTTAAAACAAAGGAAATCACAACCATGACCATGGTTTGGAAATCTGATCTTAATTAGCATAGGTTCCTACAATTTTTTTTCTTTGTCTTCTCTGTTGTTTTTGTTTCGACTGAGAAGATAGATCAACCACTCGAGAGTGTTTTGTTAAATTTCCAAACACCTCAAAGTTCGTCAAAAATACTCGGACCCCGCTATGCGTCATATTTTCAACTCTCTTCTCAGTGTTTGGAAATGTGATGTCTCTCTTGTTTCGGGGCCGAGATTTAGTGTCCATTGCCCATGTTACTGAGAGAGGGTCCATAATAGTATTAATCTGTAAGGAGGTTGAACTATACTTAATTTTGGGATAAAATCGAGGCAGGTGCCTCATCTTGGCTCCTGCTAGCTACAGTCCTGAAGTTGTGATATTTTCTGTCAGCAATTTTCATGAACACATAGTTTGGGATCACTGGCATTAGCCTCAAGATGTGTATATTATTTCATTGTGGTCCATTTCTGTTTCACTTGTAATTTACCATGTCCTCTGTTTCTGCTCCTCCTCCACAGTTCATCTATTCCATTGTTTACAATATCATGGCGTACTATGCTTTGTTTGTTCACACTGGTGTGACGACTTTTCAAGGATGCATTGTCATTGGTGTGTGCCTCTCATTTCAATTCATGGGTCACGTCATCTTTGAAGGTGAAACTCCGCAGCGTCTACCCACCAAAGAAGACAACATGCTCTTTAAGTTCCTGGATCTTGCAAATGAGTTCTTTCTTGCACCGTTTCACTTCAGCTTAACATTAATGATCAGGTTTGATTTTCTGCCAATTTTAAGGTGGCGCTCAGATGCTGCTTTGCACAAACTTATTACTTTGACACAAGAGCTCAAGTATGGTAAAAAGGGTCCATGATCAGTCAAGGAAGTACGCAAGTAAAAGGAGAAAATATGGCATAAGAAGAACAACTGA
The DNA here is from genome assembly GCA_947652115.1 of Blastomussa wellsi. Classification (NCBI taxonomy): domain Eukaryota; kingdom Metazoa; phylum Cnidaria; class Anthozoa; order Scleractinia; family Plerogyridae; genus Blastomussa; species Blastomussa wellsi. The sequence continues at coordinate 27,430,058 of OX393563.1, read as the reverse complement.
CTACATAGTGACATGCTTTCAAGTGTGACCGTTCAGTATATTAATTTCACAGGCGGAGAATGATTTAAATTTAATACAGGTATTGAAGCTATGTCATGTGTAATATTTACCACCTTAATTTCATCAATCAGTAACACTTGACTTTAATAATACATTCCAGCACAGTTCAAGGAAAGGTATAGAATTCCGATGATCTTGCCCCAAGGTTAGATTCTCAATTTTCGCAGCCATAATCTGGGTCATCACACAACACCTCACTCTTATAACAACTGCTTAAACCCAAACCATCTTCCTTTCCTTGTTTTGACCCCAGTAGCTGTCAACATAATCAAAAGTGGCCATTGCTGTTACATTGCTTTAAATAACTAAATTGAACTTAAACTTCTAGCCTACTTGTAGCCATCCATTGGATAAATCACTATCCAGTGAACAGCATTACCTGCTCTTTCAGAAGTGAGTGCATCAAAATATATTTGTTGGGTCTTACGTCGAGTTCACAAGGAGTTTCAATAAGCTGCAAAAGGAATGTGCCTCGGGTTTAAGCAGCTGTTGGTCAGGGCGGAAGCTTTGTGATAACCCTTTCAACAGCTGGAAAGACTGCATTGTGGGGTGTATGGATATTGTTGAAGCACACTATCTTGAAACAAAGTAAATTTAAAATACAGTTTATGAAGAAAGAAAAGTAGTTGACTCCACTAGCCCCTATGGTGACCTATGGTTAGTCCAGGCAGGAAGAACTCTATTTTATTTTCAATAATTTAATATAATAAAGATTGTGTTGTGTGTTTGCCCTTTATTGCCAGGATGGAAAAATTGTAAAACTTTAACTTTCCAAGTGTGTGTGGCCATGGAAGTTAGACAGAACTTTGTAAAGAACGTATTTGAACACTTTTCAGCTTCTCACTGCACAGAAGTTAGCATTTGCATACACTGGCCCTTCGTTAGTAAAGATAGGATTATTTTTTATGTACAGTGCATTGTGAAAAAAAACTTGAGCATGAGTAATTGCATAAACATCCGATCCGTCATTTGAGGAAAAATAAGCCTAATCCAGTGAGAAAAATATCGGTCATAGAGTCCAAAATTTTCTGATTCTCCAATTTTTACTGGCATTATTTTTCTCTTAATGGTAAAGATGCTGTAAGCTAAGAGACTCTGTTTTGTTTTTTTTACAGTACAACCCAGAAAACCGTGAACACCTAAAATTATTTCTGAAAGGTTGTTTCTCAACCAATCAGATGCAAGATGAAACTGCAAGAAGTGGCCACAACGGTTTGGATTAGGCATGAAACAACAATTGGCTTGTTCTTCCACGATATCACAGTTAGAAACTAGTGAAATAGACACTATTGTTCTATTTCTGAGCTTATGCATAAGCAAAGAATATTTTAAAAAGATTCAAGATAATTCAAGTAGCTCTCAAACGTGCTGTCTGACTGTGTCTGATAGTGTTTGTTCGATTCAACATCTCTTACCAGTGAAATATTGTTCATTGTTATTCTCTGCTAATGCGTAAGCATTAGCTCTCAAATAGAATAATAATTTGAGTTTTGTTAACAGTATACTTATGGAAGAAAAAGCCAACATGTTTCGTGACTAATGAAACCTTTTAACTAATTACTCTTGCAGTTTGCTGTGGTTGCTTCTTGCAGTTTCATCCTGCATCTGATTGGTCGTGAAACAATAAACATTTCAGAAATAATTTTAGGTGTTCATGGTTTTCCTGGTCGCACTGTAATACTAAAAGGAAAGTTCCAAGTAACAAGTTGTTTTAAAATTTAGTTTATTGTTTTCTCACAAATCTACACAATAGATAGGATCTGACTCTTTTTCATGTCTCATACAACGTCAACACCACACTCATGTCCAATACTGTCACTGCCAGCTGACTATGGACTTATTACAATTATGTCACTGGAACGAAACTGGTTAAAAATTGCAACAAGACTATCAGTGCTTTTATGTTTAACTTTTCTAATCAACAATATTTTATTATTATAGTTCACTGATCAGTATGAATAATCATGACTGCTTAGGGAACAGCCAACACATATATTAATTAATTTTTGATGCGAGCTTTTAAAATGAAGTATGAATGTTATATAATTACTGATAAAATGATCCTTCATATGCATGTAGTTGTGTATTTAACCAAACATAATATATTTTTAAGTTAGAAAGAATAAAAATTAATTTTGTCTCTTCACGATGACTCTTTGTCATTTTCCTCTGATTCCGATGTGTCTTCGATTTCTTCCATCGTGATGTCCATTTTACTCATGTCTTCGACTGCGACGATTTGAGGGATAATCCACTGAATGGGTCGAGACGAGAGGAGGTAATCGGTCATCACTTGAGGAGGGACGAAGACGTGGCCAACTAGTCTGTCTTTGGCATCAGCAATTGGTTGGGCAGCCTTCATCACCACATTCGCAACAGCAGCAGGCATGTCCTTGATGGAGTGAGCCTGAAAATAACAAGAATATGTTTGTAACTTTTGCAATGGAAATACAATTATTGCCTAATGATTAGTGCGCTGGACTCTGGATCGGACGGTCCGCGTTCGAGCCTCTGGCCAGAGCACTACGTTGTGTTCTTGGACAAGACACTTTACTCTCACAGTGCCTCTCTTCACCCGAAATTACTGCTGGGGGTAACCCTGTGATGGACTAGCATCCCATCCAGGGGGGAGTAGAAATACTCTCTGTCGCTTCATGAAGGCCTGAATGCAGACTTAAACCTTCACCTTTACCATTCATAAAGAAACAACGATTTTTGTGGGAAAATTGCCTCTGAAAATTTTACAGCCATTTGCAAATTGTTTTTCAATAACGGTAGGTGCCACTTCATATTTGAATTCCTTTTGTTTGATCCGACTACAATGAGTTCCGATATTGAGTTCAAAAAAGTTATTGCACTTTTGTATTGTTGATACAGACTCATGACTACAGCAAGAAAGAATGATGCAAACATTTTTCAGAAGTTAATGGATTAAGGTTACCCTATTCCTTCAGATTGACAATTTTTCCCAAAATCTGATTTTTAGATCCAAGTCATAGTTTAAGTCTGATCTTTCCTTTTTAAAAAAATTGAAAAAGATTGAATATCGGCAGAGAAATGAGCATACCGGTATCTTGTTTTTGACTGGAAGTAAGAATTCTTGTTTTGAATGGCAACCATATGAAGTGTATACACTCAACTGAGACGGTTTTCGTGGAAATACAACAAATCCCTAACAAGTTTTTTTAGCGCTTGTGGTCCGGAAACCAAAAAATAAATCAAATAAGCAAAATACTAAAGGCCATATAGACACTCATGTTTTGAGGTTCCAAAAATTTGGACAATTTATTATACTACAATAAAGTATGGATTGAAAGCCAGCTCAATAAGCTTTAATTTGATATAGGGTTTTAGCTATCTAAAATTTATTCCGAAAGCGCTATATCGTTTGCATGTGCGACACCTCCAAAGGTATACGGTAAACTTAGCAGGTTTTCACAGAAATTGTGAAACTTCGTGTTGAACATCGATTGGTTCAGCAACTGGTTCATAGACAATCAAGTTAAGTCGGCTTGCACATGCGCCAAACCGTGAAACTGTCCCCTTAGATTTTTATTCAAAATACAACATGCTTGAGCTATGTTCCAAATCATGTAGAACTTTAGTGCACTGAAAGAGTAATGTAAAATATTACAATTGTGATCACAAAAAAATTAATAAAGATCAGAAGTTTACCGTGTTAAGAGCAAAAACCAACTGCTTCGCTGAGACTATGACCTCCCCTGTGAGTTGAAGGGCCATGTTGGGTATGTACATGGAAGCACTATACACCTTCTTGCTGGCATCAGATGTTTTCCCAAGCACTCCAGTTACGTGTTCTTGCAAATTGCTAACCTGGTACATGTAAAATGGAATTGTAATCAAGTTATTGGTATATTGATCAAAATGCTCCTGCAGAATTATTAAGAAGAATTCGAATTAAATTTTAGCAGGGAGAGCGAACCACAATATTTTTTTTAGATGTTTTCACTATATGTAGCTTGAAAACTTGGCTGGCTAATTTTTTCAAGTTTCAAACCATTTCCATCCTCGTCATCTGTAACATCATACAAGAGTTGATAATTCTGACATCGTACTACATTATAAGTTTTAGTAATGACTGTAGTACTGCAACATGTCTTTGGCAACAGAACTAGATCATTATAGAGGGGGTACGTTTCTAAAGAAACTGTGGTGCTGCGTCAGTGGGAAGTATAGCAAGATAATTCGATTCGCTCTGACGAAGGGCTAACACTCGAAACGTCAGCTTTCGAATCTCTTTACGGTGGCCAGTTTACATTATGAACCCAGTTGATAAACCAAATAATTATCTAGATCATTATAGTTGGGTTTCCATTGCATCTAGGCAATTTTTAGCTTTTCAAAGTGACATTACAATACAAGAATTTAAAGCAGAGATGTTAGTTACATCATGAATTTGCCCATGAAATAAATCAAATTATGAGCAACAAACTGCAAAGAATGTTTAACTCAGGTGATAAATTATGTATTCACACATTACGTACTGGCTGAAATGTTCTATTCAAAGCACATCCTAAGAGCCTGTCACCTACCGTATCAACACTAAACTTAACAGGTCTGTAGGACATAAGCTTTCTCTTCCCTCTTTGTGATACCATTTTCTTCAGATTTTGGACTCTCACTAAAGCTCCCTTTGCGCTTTCTTCATCAGCAGCTTCGAGTTCCTTCACGTCCTCTTTACAGGTGCCATCAGGTGGCAGTGCAGCCTCGGCAAAAACCTCAGTTATGGATAGCATGCTCTCTGTACTAGCGGTCACCATCTTGACAACAGAGTTGTTTTGTACTTGACTGTAGTACTCTGCAGCAGTATTGGTTACAGAAGTCTTGATCTATGGGAAACAATGATTTTCATATATCTGCACCAGTATTGGAATAAAAATCACAATAGTAGCCGGCACCAATGACCCAAGTAGCCAGTTTATTCTTCTGGCTGTCAGCCATTATGGACAACCCTGGAATTGGGAAGTGCTAAACAGGAAATTGCAGGCAACAACATTTCAAGTAATCAGCATTCTCCAGCTTGGGCTAAAGCAGTTGCAAACAAACAACAGCACAAATTGAGGAAAATATATAAATATAATTTCCCCTCACCCTCTTGCTACATGCATGACAGGTCAAGTCTGCATACAAGCCTTTCCCAGTTTCCTTAGCATAAAGTGACAGAGAGTATTTCTACCCCCCCCCCCCCCCTAGATGGGATCCTAGTCCATCGCAGGGTTACCCCCAGCAGTAAATTCGCCAGTACCCACTTATGCACCTGGGTGAAGAGAGGCACTGTGAGAGTTAAGTGTCTTGTCCAAGAACACAAGACAATGTCCCGGCCAGGGCTCGAACAAGGACTGTCCGATCCGGAGTCCAGCACACTAACATTGGGCCACCGCGCCTCCCACATTCACATGCATGACAGACTGAACATTATCCAACAAACTACAGCTGTACCATCAGGCTACAGAGTGCACCTTTAACCTCCCCCGCAAAAGGTGCACAATGGTCAGAACAGAGCTAAAAAAACCAAGGGTTACCTCAGTGGGGGTCTTGGTAATAATGGGACACTTTTCCTCCACCTTAGCTAGAGTCTCTGATGCCACACGATCAAGGGTAGCAGCTGTAATTGGAAAAAATATAAACAATTCAAGTCATTTGGAATTTGACAAGAACATGAATAGGGCAACAAGAATTCCTGTTACCAAGTAATCATAACTACTAAACAACAAAATTTGATTTGTAATTCAACAGTAACTGTTTCGAGCCAAGGTGCAGGCTTTCTGTTGGTCAAAAATTGAAATGTAGAGGACCGGAGCCTTATTTGACAGACATAACCTGCAAATACATGGTCCACCACTTGAGGGAACAGCCATGTCTCGAGACACAGAATATGACAAGCGATCAAAGAAATGCTCAAAAACCTAAACAGAGGTGTTGTCTACTAACTAAACCTATTGAATCCACTACTGAAAGCGATATAAGTCACGCAAGTCTACTTACAAGGGCGATGTATGAACAGATTCTTAAGAGCGACAGAATAGAAAATAATAACTGACAACTGACGCACACAACTTACATACTGGTCAAAACTGGGTCTTTAAGGTAATGTCACACGAGACACTTTTTGACAACAATTTTTAACACAACATTGCTGCATTCAAAACTCGTCACGAAACATACAGAACTTGACGTCATCAAACATGGTGCGCAGGACAATTTTCAACACAACATTTTGTGCGGCAAGTTGAAAGTGATCCAAAAACCTGTAAAAGTGTTGGAGTTGGTTTGTGTAGCACCCTCATCACTGACATTGCGTGATATTAGTCCGTGCTCAAGCAGTACACATGCTCAAAATAAGGTTGCGTAAAAAATAATCCTGTGTAACATCACCTTTAATTGTGCCAGTAACCAATCACATTTTTCTTTTTTTGGCTCACAAAAAATTTGACTCCTTGCTTTTGGTCCATGAATTTGTACCTGAGATTTGCAAGCAAGCTTGCAGTAAAATTACAATTTACAATATAATACAATTTACCAACCATCTTTTCGAAACAAAAGTTATGAGTAAGTTTCCTAAAATAACTGTTTGTCACGGTGTTAATACTGTTCTGGGACAAATTTTCTACTACAATATTCTTTTAATGTGGGACTTCCTTGTGCATACCATATCCAACGTAATCAAACTTAGATCAAGACTAAGGGACAGTGCAAACAGTGTACATTTCACTGGAAATAAGAAGCATGAAGACCCGATCAAAGGTCAGACATTTCCGTTTGCTATATCACGAAACTTGATCTGGACAAGATAAGACAAATGCGATACGTTTTAGACGGAACGTGGGCCAAATGTGTTCAACGATAAGCAAATTAGCGAATCTGTTAAATTCAGTTCGTCAAGGTTATAATCAAAATTGAAGAAAAGATTTAAGCATACCTGTCTCACCTAGAAAGCGAAAGAATACGCGATCGAAGCTTTTTAAATATATACGTTATACTCTCGCCACCTACCAGCACACTCGACTGTTCCAACGATCGGTTTAGAAAGCGAGCAGGAATTTGCTGCTTGTATAATAGGTTTAGTTGCAGCATTCGCCATCTGGATCGTACTTTCCCCTGCATTGCAAGCCATTCTGGTCACGGAATTTCGCTCTTTCACAGAACTGTAAATTTCCGAGAGTTGTCCAACAGCGGCCACTGCTACAGGCAATTCCAACAGACGAGTCGCGAAAGACTTGTTGTCAGTTTCAGGCGTCATCTCGACTTCAGAGGCCATTTCTTCTAGCTGAGTAAAAGATTTGCTGAGTACAACGTAGACGATTCACTTCGATATTGATCGATAGATTTCCTAAACCGCTCAGGAACGCAATTTTTATTGCGAAAACACTCGGACTTTGGTCACTGAATAACAGACGGAAACTATCCAATCAAAACAGCTGTTTGGTGAGAATCTTAGAGCTTTTTCAATTAGACCAATCAAAGAAGCTGTTATGTTTGTTACACAGTGATGTAATCGCCAGTTCCAGCGTCCCTCGCCGGACGCTGGGCAAAGTTCATCCCGCCATTCGTAACTAAACACTCCCCTGCTTTGAGCCTGTTTTCGTTTCCTTTCACAATCTCCTAAAAATAACTGAGGCAAATCTATTACATTTCCCAATTCGTTGGGTAAGAAAATTAATTTGGGGATAAATGGCTTCAATTTGGAAACTTTTACCAACAGAGCAGGACCCTGGGAACGAGGTTGCAGAGCAGTGCGATGTGGGACAGTTGTGTGACGACGTGACAAAACTCACGAAAGGTCATCCAAGGTGAATTCCGGAAGTTGTCAGTCATTCTTGATTTAGCACGTTTGACCAGAACTAATTTATTAGGTCATATACAAAAAACACTGTTTTCGCCTTTGAATTCCGCACCTGGGCTTTTGAGTCTAACCTGTTCCAGGCGCGAGCGAAGAAATACAAGGGTACAGACATACAAAGGCGAGGAAAGGAATGATTCTCCACTCACCTTAAATCGGTAAAATAACCACACCAAAAGCTAGCAACACACTAACGAAAATGAGAATTTCATTCAGAATTTCATGTATAACTGCTTCCACGAATCTAACATTGCATTGTCATTGCATTGTTGGACCATGGGGGCTAATCGACTTCAGGTTGGGGGCAAATCGACTGGGGGCTAAAAGGATTGAGGGCTAAACGGCCGGTAGTCTCCGTAGCAGGCGCATAAAGGGTAGGAGGGGGCTGTTGAATCGGGAGAAAAACGTGGCGATTCACCACCCCCCGCCCACCCTTTTATGCGCCTCCTACGCAGGCTAAACGACCGGATACCCCCACACAAACCCTTCAGCTGTTGTTTGAACGATCGCAGCTGGCCAATGAAATGGTGTCGCTTGGTGAATGGTCTCTCAAATCCTCAAAGAAAGTTTTATTCATGGTGTGTTAAAGAGGAATCAATGTTTCAATTCTCTATTTAAGTAGCCTGCAAAGCAGGCGGTTTTGTGGGGGGAATGCTTCAAAAACAGCGATCACGTGATCGCTGCATTTCCCCCACAAAAACCGCCTGTTTTGCAGGCTACTATTTAAGATAAATAGTCCATCGTATTCTATTCAAATAAAAAGCCCCTTAGGCTTTATACTGCCTCGTGTCACTTTGTCGTCATTAATACAAGTCTTTGATCAACTCTATTTTTTCTCAAGTCCTTTGCTCAACAAAAGTTGCGTTATATTATGGCGTGACATTCTTAACATGATACGCAATACTCGTGCCAGCATGCAAGGTCTGTCCTCGGGTTCAATAGTTCAATGTATGATGTATAGACATTTTCTATTTCTGAAATCTTTCTCGCATCATTGTATATAAATGTCCTCTTTCAATTACACTTTGTATGTGGCCCTTTTAGCGACCTGAGTGAGTTTTACTGCTTTCTTTTCTTGTCAGTGTGTCGTTTCTTGGTGATTTGCACTTGACTTTTGACCACTTTTGTGTTTAGAATAGACCAATTTCGATATTATAAAATTCATCCTAAAACAATAGACCTCAGCACGAGGCTTCGGGGTATAAATTATAGAGTTTGTGGGATTTATTCCCCGGAGCCTCGCAGTGATGTCTATTGTTTTAGGCTGAATATTAAAATATCGAAATTGGTCTATTTTAATCCAATCGAAAGGGGTTTTAAAATCAAAGCTTTACAGACTCTTTTCACACAGGCCAGAGGCTTGTCACAAAGGACAGAATGTAATAATCATCCCGTCAGAAAACAATCCCTTGAAAGAACATAACAGACTAATCTTTGGCTTCGCGCGAACTAACCTCATTCTCGTCCCAGAGGCCGCGATCCTTTTGGTCAGCACCAAGAATCGCGACCTCTGAGAAGATCCAACACCGGAAGTCCGCGATTTTCGGACTTCCCGTCACTCTACGCAAATCTGACAAATCTGATTGGCTGAAAGCTACAAAACGAGTTCTCTACGCATGGTCACAATTTGGTTGCGGCCAGAGGTCTCGATTCCTTGGTGCTGACCAAACGAATCGCGACCTCTGGGGACAAATGTGAAGACCTCAGCTGAGCCCCCGGCGTTGCCACGTGACAAGAGACCAAAATCACAACCTCGCTCCCAGGGTTTTTTCAGCTTTCAAAATGGCGGCTCTCAGGTAGCGACATGGCGTTAAATGCAGGAATGGCTCTGGGACACTTAGATTTTTTTAGACTTTGAATCGATCCCGGGTCACCCAGAACACAAGCCATTCCTACTAACCACTACGTTCATTCAGTCGAAGGAACAAGTATCAATTTTGGCAAACCTTTCGTTATCGTTGCCAAAATAGTAGCCTGCATAGTAGCCGTACCCGCCTCCCGAAGAAAAACTTTTTTGGGGAGAGGGGGTGGGTAATCACGCGAGCAAAGACATCATGTTGCTTCGAACCTCCTTGAACGAACATCGCGCGTAGACTCAGTCCCGCCTTCGAGGCGGGAAACTGGCACTTGTTCAACATAACTGACGACATATTTAATTAGACGCAATAATTATAAATGCACTTGTTCCCCGAGTGCTTTTGGCTCACAATGCAAAAAATTCCAAATATAATTATAGCTCCTCCAACCACCCCGTGCACCAGAATAAGTCTTCCAAGTCTCAAAAAGAAACCAAAGATTTTTGAAACGCAACTGCCATTGTCTAATAAAGAGAAAAAAAACAAAGTCAATTACAGAAGCACAGAGCTGGAATCGATCCCGGGTCACCCAGAACACAAGCCATTCCTACTAACCACTACACTACCGAGGCCCGGCTGCCAAACACCGAAAATTTTAAGATTTTATCGTGTTACCCTTACCATTCTTGAGAGCTAACCACATAACCGCAGTGCTAAGTAGGCTAACCGGAATGCAAAAGTAGGCTAACCGGATTGCTTAATAGGCTAACCGCAGTGCTCAGTAGGCTAACCGGATTGCTTAGTAGGCTAACCGCAGTGTTATAATAGGCTAACCAGGGTGATTTTGTAGTCTAATTTAGCTAACCAAACTCGTTCCCAGTGCATTCCGAGCCCGGAGCCATTCCTGCAATTAATGGCTACTAGGTAGCGTTGTTGCAAAGTACTCTGTGTAATCTAAATTCTTTACCAGTTACCATAAATAAATTTTCGGCAGTGAAATCCAAGTTCTAAAGAATAAAGAAGAACATTTATTGCGGCAATGATGCGTAAATATAAACTGGATTAAAAAATAACTGTGGCAAAAAGTGTCGAACGTTTCGATTTCTCAATGTCAAAAAATTCCTGGTATCCAGGGACAGCCGTGGAATGGAGCGAGCGGGAGTTTCTAAAGGGCTTAACTTCCTATGCGGCAAACGTTCATTCAGTCGAAGGAACAAGTATCAATTTTGGCAAACCTTTCGTTATCGTTGCCAAAATAGTAGCCTGCATAGTAGCCGTACCCACCTCCCGAAGAAAAACTTTTTCGGGGAGAGGGGGTGGGTAATCACGCGAGCAAAGACGCCATGTTGCTTCGAACCTCCTTGAACGAACATCGCGCGTAGACTCAGTCCCGCCTTCGAGGCGGGAAACTGGCACTTGTTCAACATAACAAACAACTGGAAACTGACGACATATTTAATTAGACGCAATAATTATAAATGCACTTGTTCCCCGAGTGCTTTTGGCTCACAATGCAAAAAATTCCAAATAGTTTCTCCCACGACCCCGTGCACCAGAATAAGTCTTCCAAGTCTCAAAAAGAAACCAAAGATTTTTGAAACGCAACTGCCATTGTATGCATCCGAAAATGAAGCCACTCCCCCTTGCTGTTACCCGCCTCAGACCTCTCTCTCCCCAATGGACTAATGAGTTAAATAACGTTTCAAAGAACGGCCTAAAATGTTTGTTTGTCACCTGAGTTGAAACTGATATTTACACAAAAACATTCCGCGTGCATCCACAACCAATATGCAAATTTATACTGCTCCTACTTACTAAACGATTCAAATTTTGTGAACGTTGAGTTTTTGGTTGACGCCTTGTAGAGCTATCGGCCATCATGGAAAGCGAGGATAGCAAACCAGTTTGCGTTGACGAACCTAAAAGGCCCCCTTTGCAAATGCCACGAGTTTTTAGCCGTCTAGTTAAATTACCGATTGTAAAATCAGCCTGTGAACAGGTTTCTGACAAGTACGAGCGTACGAAAGAGAAGAGCTTGATTGCAATGGCTGGTTTTAGTGCGGCTGAAGTGTCCTTCAAAGCCGTCTTCGTCGCTGCAAAGGTTACATACACTGCGTTGCCTTCGTATGGTCTGGTTGGAAAATTGAAAGACAGTATTGAAGAGAAAGGTAAGCCTCTTTGCTACACCTCCAAGATATAATATAGATCAATTTAACCTAACTTTTATGAAAGCATGCGAGAAATATTTCGGACGATGTGGAAATTTTAAGATAAAAATCAAAGAAAGATACCATTGTGTTCGAGTTTCGACTGCACTTTATATATACATATAGCGTTGATGATAAATGTCATTAATTAGACAAATTAACAATTACTTTGCTGTTCTGGTGATGAAGATTGTAGATCGATCGAGGAAGACATCTCATTTTGGACTGTGATCACCAGAGTATGCCATTTAATGCTAGAAGTCTAACTTTTTGTAATTTAGGAAATAAACAAATTTGACGGGTCCCTTAAGATTTCAAATATACGGAAATCCGATGGAGAAGATGTCGCTAATCACGAGCGCATTTCTGACGATAACCTCGCTCTTGAAGCCGGTGAATATCACGTTCTGTGTGTGATTGGTTTAAAATCTTGCACCAGTTGAGTTGAGTTGATTTTAAATAATGCCAAAATTACAAATTTTACCGGACAAGACAAAATATAGAATTAAATAATAAACGGGAAAGATTATCGCTTTTAAAATTTCCCGCGCGCCCATATTTGGATTTTTGCTTTTGTTGGGAAGCAGAAGTTTTTTGGTGTGAGACAATGACGTCATAAAATCCAAAATTGTGGTGTACCTGAAATTTAAAAGCGATAATATTTTCCGTTTATAAGTATTACTAAATGTCATAGCTCCCTTGTTGAGCAAAATTTACAATTTAGGCATTATTTGAAATCACTTTGTCTCAATAGCATTAGCCTGCGAATACAGCTATCGTCTTCGCTCCCGGCCCGACGGGCGTTTCGTATTTAACCAATCGGTGTTTCCCATGCTTACCACGGTTGACTTATACAAACAGTTTTTTAAGCTAACCCACTGGAGAGATGTGTAGGGAGCTAACAGAGTAAATAATTTCTAATAGACACGTAGAAACCATTTCTGAGAAAGTGTCTAATTACAAAACAAATTTCAGCCAAATTGACAGTCCAAAGATTTCAGCTCGGCTTCCGCAGAATAAAACTTCTTAAAAAGGCGTTTGCGAAAACATCACAAAAGTTTTCATCCCGGGCTGAAACGCGCCATGTGATCAGGCCCTAACTCTGTCTGGTCTTTCTTTCAAAAGAGGCCTGATACAAAACTTTGCACATTAAAACTAAAATTCAAATCATTTCTACACAAAGTTTTCTTCGCGCCTCGAGACTCCTGATTTTGAAAAACGTAGGCAACTCGAGGTGACTCGATCTATTGTTCAACAGTTTCTCAAGTTGACACCATGGCTTGTGACGGACTTGAATTTTTGGAGAACAAATGGCCAATAATAAAAGATGACACGGATAAGGTAAGGGTTTAAACTTTTCTCAGAAAAATTTAATAGTCGATCAAGATCAAGAGAAGAACGATGCTCTGGAAAGCAGCACCCCGTGAAAAGCAAAGAACATCGTTTGCTTAATTTTTGTGATTACCAAAACCCATGTTACTGGAAAATAAATGATTGAAGTTATCAGTATACCAATTTACTCCAAAATGGACCCCATTTTGGAGAAAAATATGTTGAAGCGATTTCAGGTACGTAATACACCTCATTAACACATTTCATTCAAAACAAAATTCCGTGGAAAAAAGATTGTTTCTTGACAGGAAGGAACAACAACTCAAGCCATGAATTTTCTGTTATTGATAGCTGAGGGTTTACAAATCCGATGGATAATTCAGGACTTTATTTTAGAGTCTTGTTTATTTTGCCAGGTTTTGGCGGTCGGAACCGAAAAACTGGAGCAGTCGGATCTTGTGGAAGCGTTACTAGCTGTTACTGAAGCAGCAGTAGAATACTTCACCCCACCACAGGAAAAACTGAACGAAGAGGCCAATGCTGAGGCCAGTGCTGAACCCCCGGTTGTTCAAAATAAAGTGGACCGAATCCGGGGGGTTAGTACCTTCTTTATAAGTGGAGGAGAAAAGGTGAGGATTTGTTAATAGATAGCGGGTTCATTTTCAGAATAATTACACTGCTTGTGTCTAAACGAGATTTTCTGACATTTCTCACATAGTCTCATCCACTTCCTGTCAGGTGCTATCTGTTGCTGCCTCGGTTCCAGGACGAGTCACTCTGGCCGGAATTGATGGTGCCAAGGTAGTTGTACTGTGGTCCTTGGATGTGACACAAATCTTCCTTCACCAGATCCCGGTAAAACCCTAACTAACTACTTTTGTACTGAATTTATACTCTGTTTAAGGTATAGCCTGCGTAGTTCGCGTACGATTTCGATGTTTCTCGCTCCTCTTGGCCATCCTAGCGGAATTGTGAACTCCCTGGGGGCGTTCCACTATTTTTTATTCGCTCCCTCCCCCAATGAGGATGGCAGGAATCCGAATCCTTGTGTGACGTGAAATCAGAATCGCGAAGGGTTGTTTTGTTTTAATGTCCGAAGAGTACGAATTTTGTCAGGGGGAGAGGGCATATTAAAAATGAATCGTACCTTCAGGAACGTTTGCTATGCATGCTGGATAGGAGGGGTAAGGGCCCTTTTGGATTCGCACGCCGTCGACTTACAGTTAATAAAATAAACTTTTCCAAAACTGTAGGTAGTCCAAGAAATGTTAGCAGCCTTCTGGGACCCCACAAATAGGGACAAGTTTTTGTTCCGCCCGCCGGTCCTCGGTGATGGAGATGGAGGGGTATGTCAATAACTTTTCCTCTTTTGTAATGAAAGAAACAATCCACTTGTAAGTCATATAGGTATGTGTCGCGGGATAGGGTATGGATTTTCGAGGTTCTCGTTCCTTAAATAGGGTATCATTTTTGCTTCTTTTGGCATTCTTCACGGTGTGATCCTTAGATAGGGTACCTAAATTGTATTATTTGACTATTGTGTAATTTGTAGTGCGTAAAAAATATGCTATAAAGGAAAAACGGTCCGTGAAACTGAAAACGTTACGGAACGAAAAACAACTGAACCGTTTACACCTTTCTTTACTTCTGTTCGTTCATTGAAAAGGGTGTCATTTTTCGGGTTTGGTCCTTAAATAGGGTGTCAAATTCTGTTTTCTTTAATCTTAAATAGGGTCAGGGTTTAAGAACCTTGGCGGCACACACCTATCCAAAATTTAAGTGAGTACCCGCGCCCCTCTGGGGCGCATTTGTCTGCGAACTTAAAGAGTTATATGAAAAGAGCTTTTTTGTGCCTTTGTAAGATCGTCGTATACGTATCTTTATTTTTGCAGGAGCTCGTGGGAAGGAAACAGAAGCTGAGAAGATCAAGTCGCTACAGACCTAAATGCGACTACCAAAGAATAATTGACGCTTCGCAACCATTTCCGGTTTCTCCTGAGCGGAAGCGCAAATACGACAAAGAAGAGGGCGAAGAAACATTGATTGTGGAGCTCATCAATGTTCGCGAGGACTACGTTTCCGAAGATGATCCCGATTACGTTCCGGATAACGACGAACAGGATGATAGCGAGTCGTCGGAAGGGGACGAGGACGACGAGGACAATGATGATGAAACCCAAGCTGGTGAACAGGCGGAGATTTCTGACGTAAAAGAAGCAAACGCAGAGAAAAGTTCTCCACAAAAAGCTGCGGAGTCGGTGGAAGCCAGAGAAGAAGTAAATGGAGACGGAATTACCTCTATCGAAACCAAGACCAAGAAAATAGGGGATTCTCCAGCCAAATCCAGCGAGCATAACAACAAGGGAGAAGAAAAGAAAATCGAAGCTAAGAACTCTAATTTACAGAAACCCGAAATGGGTACAGAAACAAATACCCGAAATGGGTAAAAGAGAGTGATAGTACACGCAAGTGAAAGAGAGATTAAAAGTGCATTTCAAAACATTCGGGCCTCTCAATTAGATGCTTTCCAGTGTGGGGTGAGGCAGGCGAGAAGTGGGGGATATCGGTAGAATATCTGTCGCCCTCAGTTACCTGTTTTATTTTCCCAAATGGACACCCCCTCTTCCGCCCCCAAAAATTCCAATCGTGCTTGGGTTGATATTTCTAATTTCTGTAGACCTTAAAATTAATGCCCATTGCATGCTTTGCACACATTTTTTTACTGGGTGAGCAGAAAAATTGGTACGCAAATGAAAAAAAAAAGGAGGAGAACCCAGCACATAGATTTGTAATTCTCTTGCTTAACCTTCGGGCGTGCAGGTGAGGTTTTTCTAGAACAAGGGGTGAGGTTTCTCTAGAAATTTGAAAAGAGGATTTTCTCTGTCATACTAAAACTTTCACTAGCTGTTTATTTATTATTTGCGTAAATTTTGAGGTGTCAAACATGTGACCATGATTTTTGACGCAACCACGGCAACCGCATATTGACATGCAGGTTTCGCCAAATATCGACTTTTGACAAAAATTTACCGTCTCACACGAAGCGAACTGTTGCAGCGATTCGATCGGCCCCGTGTAAAGTCGCAGCGACTTAATTGTGCACAGCGACTGGTCCCAGTCCCTGAGACCTGTCGGCGCGCTGCGGCTTATCGCCAAGTGTATTTTTGTTCTGTTAAAGTTTAGTTAGTGTAGTGCTGACAGGCTTGAAAATGCCTATGAAATTATTTGCTTTTCGGTGATTTCAAGTAAACCGTTGCCGGTTTCCTTCGCGCCATACCCCACAAACCGAACGAATGGAACAGGTTAATTATATCAGTTTATAAGCAAAGAGCGGTAGGGAAAATTATAATATCAGCTGCTCAAAGACGTGTTCTTTGCTCAAATGTGGCTCTCATTTCTGGGGAGCCTTGGGCAAGTGATTGCATAGAAACACGACCGAAGCTGTTGCCTACAGATGGTTTTTTTCCCGGGAGAAATTTAAAACCAATTTTCTTTTACCAAATTCGAACTTAGGTAGCAAAACTGAGGTAGAATTTTTCTCCCTTTAACGTCATTCGTTTGAAAAGAACACTATTTTCTTTTCCTTCATAGGCAGTTTAATTCGTATCTCCCAGTTAATATAAAATTCGTGCTGTATCTCCAGTTTGACAATTTTCCCCTCAGACTTCAAGTGCGTGACTTTGCATGTAACAACGGCAGCTGCTCCAGTTTGGACGTCAGTAGTTTTTAGCCAATCACGGCCAATTATGGAGCTCAAAATGCGCGTGCCACCTGCGCCTAGCTATAAAAAGACTTGAAGTGAAAAAAAATCGTTTGGACTGTGCCCTTGCTAGATTATCCAGGGATTGAAATGGCGCATAAAAAGATTTCAAATAAAGAAACATACGACTATATGTTCAAAGTTTTACTTCTTGGAGACGCTGGCGTTGGAAAAACAAGTCTCATGTGGAGATTTTCGGATGATGTCTTCAACCACACGTATATTTCAACCATTGGAATTGATTTCAAGTTGCGCACCATCGATGTAGAAGGTAAAAAGGTGCGTTTGCAAGTTTGGGATACAGCGGGACAAGAACGATTTCACGCGATCAGCGTGTCGTATTATAGAACAGCTGTTGGTATTATGCTCGTTTATGACATTACTCGCCGGGGTTCATTTGAAAACATTGCAAAATGGTTGAGGAAAATCGATGAGCATGCTAAGGAAGACGTTATCAAAGTTCTAATAGGAAACAAGTGCGATGAGCATCGACAAAGAGCCATCAGGCGCGAGGAAGGTGAGAAGCTAGCCCTCGAATACGACATGTGTTTCTTCGAAACGAGCGCAAAGGAAAACGAAAGCATCGATGAAGCGTTTGAGAGCATTACAGAGAAAATTATGGGAAGATTTGTGCCAGGATGGGGTATGAAAGAACAGGGAAAGCCCCTAAAAGAAGCAGTTGTCGAAATTAAGAAGAAAAGTCGCTTTCCAAGAAACAAGGACAAGAAATGTTGTTAAGAAAATCTTCCATCATTATTATATAATACCAATAGAACAATTTTTTTTAAATTTCGATTAGTACATCTGATCATGATGTGGGAGACTATTTCAGTTTCCTTGCAGCAAAGAAAGATCATACAGTTGCCACCACACGCTGTTTTGTTTACATTTCCTTTCGAGGCAGGTACTTTATAAATATTTTAGCCATGAATACAATGAAATACAATGAAAGCTACGAACGACGATATTGCTCTCCAATGTTCGTTTTCTTTAGTATTTTAAATATTTTACAAAGCAGCTTCGATTAATAAAAACATTTTATATGATAGAGGGATGCTATTGGTCAAGATGGATGCTACGAAACGACAATTCTCCCTTCCTCCCTTTGTTGGAGGGGGAGGCGGGGGTACTCCCTAGGGTGCAGTCCAGATTCCCCCATTCTGTATTCCAGTTGAAAGTCTTCTCGGTTTGCAGACCTGGATCAGAAGAGGTTGAGCAACATAAGCAGTATGAGATTGAAACAGAAATACAGTTGAATATTAATGGAAACCATTTTCGTATTATCGGTGTTGAACTGGAACTAGCTTGAAATGGAGGCTAATAAATGCATTAAAAATATCATTAAAAAGAGCTTTATGTCATTTGCATTTGAAAAGGTTCCAGTACTAGTCCAAAACCGAAAATATTAACGTGCACTTATAAAAGACCGTTACATATACTGGGGCATTTAAAATGTGGCAACTGTCGTCCAGGAATTCGTCCCCAGCCTTCTACCACGCCTTCTACTCATTATCGTGACTATTCGAGCTGGTCAGCGGCTGCATAGACAATTCAAGATGGCGGAGGATGGACAGCCAGTAGCGAAGCGGTCGAACAATCAGAAAAATCTTTTAATCGGAGTTACTGGTAGCGTAGCGAGCATAAAATTATCGAAGCTTGTAGATGAGCTTCTCCTCTTGCACCCAAAGGTACTGTGTAAACTCTCACAGAGTCAAATAACGAATCATTTATTTCCCACTTCAATAGGCGCAGTCCTGGCCGCAAACTTAGCTTATTTTTCTTAATCTTAATTTTTTACTTAATTCTGTATGCTCTTTTAACCCTTCTAGGCTCTCAGGTATTTTTCTTTTTCTTTGCTCCCATTTTGTGTCAGTCTGGAACGCCATACGTACCCCCTCCTCCCCTTGACCACCACCCCACCCCCCCATTTTTCTGCCTCCATGACAAGACGGCACATTTTAGAAAAACAATATTTACAAAGCGGAAGCTTTCTTTCCTGTAAAATAACTAGTAAAGGACTTCTAGTTGTATTTTCCATTTTCTTAATTTTTCAGCCAAATATTCAAGTTATTGCTACAGAAAATGCTACACATTTCTTTGATAAAGATGAGATTCATGTGAACGTTTATAGGGACAAAGATGAATGGGAGGTAGGTTTTAACCCTTTAATCCTAAAGAGAAATTCGGGTCCGATCTCTCCTCACATCATAACAAAAGGTTGTCAAGAATATGAAAATGGTTGTCCTCAGAGACCCAAGTTTTGTTTCCTTTTTGCTGTAACTTCTGATGATTTTAGTAAAAGAGCACATTTCATTGAACTTTAGGCCTGCAGAGTATATTTACTGGTTAATGTACCACTTAATTTACTTTAATAGTAGTTATCGTTAAATTTTATACTTCAACTGGTAGGCATGGAGCACAATGCAAGATCCTGTTCTTCACATTGAGGTAAGTATACTTGCACTTTTTTCTAGACATCATTGCTTCAACAAAATTGCCAGTTGATCATTAGTAAGTCATAGAATACACTGATTTTTGATAAAGAACACCCTCCAATAGTACACTTCTCTGTTAAAATCCTCCTTACAATAATTAATTGTGTGTTAAATTTCAGTAGCTACGACGTTGGGCAGATCTCATGGTAATTGCACCACTGGATGCCAACACTATGGCCAAGATAGCTAATGGATTGTGTGACAACCTCTTGGTAAGTGTCATTTTCTTAAAAATACTGTGCTTATTTTGAAGAATATATGGCATGGTGGTCTGTTGCTCATGATTTTCAAGTCTATGATTGGACTGGCTATTGGCCAATGGGGCTACAGGAAGCCACCAGTTGTCAATTGAACTTCCATACAGACTTGTGTCAGGTGACAGAATTGACTCACAAGTGAATACAAGTTAAAGATAGCTTTGCGGCAGGTGGCCAAATTGACTCGTAAGTTCATGCATATCAAAAGAGCCACAACAAGGCTATAGGCCTAGTCCAAAATGGTCAACATTCAACAAATTCCAAGTAAACCTGGATAGAGGACCCTCAACCAGTTGAGGCTTATATGGCATCCTCTCTGAATATCGTATCATTATCATTATTATCATCATCATCA
>OX393563.1:27391866-27409735 GCA_947652115.1 Blastomussa wellsi | reverse complement strand
GAATCTTCAACCGAAACACCATTAAGATCAGCTACAGCTGCATGGACAACACCAAACAAATAATCGACAACCATAACAAACGCATCCTAAATGCATCTACACAGGCTGATAGCACCGCCGTTGCCACCGCCGCCGCCGCCGCCGCCGCTACCATTAACAATAACAAGACATGCAACTGCCGACAAAAGAACGCATGCCCGCTCGACGGAAACTGCCTACAATCTTCAGTAATCTACCAAGCCGCCGTCACGCGCAAAGACACCAACACAACAGAAACGTACATCGGGCTCACAGAGAACGACTTCAAAACTAGATACAGAAACCACACCTCATCATCCCGCCACGCTAAACACAGAAACTCCACCGAACTCAGCAAGCACATCTGGACCCTTAAAGACAACAACATCGAACACTTTATTTCCTGGCGCATCCTTTCATCACACTCGCCGTACAACAGCTCAAGTAAAAGATGTAACCTCTGCCTCAAAGAAAAATTCCTAATTATCTGCCGACCCGAACTATCATCACTAAACAAACGTAATGAACTCGTGTCTTCTTGCCGCCACAGAAACAAAGCCCTTCTACGCAACAATTAAACCGTAAAATCTCGCGCTGCATATATTATGTAAATTAAATTATATATAAGCGATGGTAAAGAATATTCTCATTATATCCCCTGATGAGTGGGCAACCACGAAACAGGCTTGTAGGGATGACCTAGTAGTTTATTTGATTTTTCTCCCACAACAGATATATATATATATATATAGCTAGTTGTGGAGATTACCACTGACGTGAATCAGCTGCCAGGCTATCAGTGCTGCTCATTAACTATATATTTTGCCTGTCAACAGACTTGCACAGTCCGTGCATGGGATGTCAACAAACCACTGCTATTCTGCCCAGCCATGAACACACTTATGTGGGAACACCCCATCACCTCTGAGCATGTTGAACGGCTAAAAAGCCTTGGATATATTCACATCCCACCCATCAAAAAGACACTAGCCTGCAAAGACACAGGTATTTTTAATGTTTGAAGCCCTACACTACAACGGATCTATCACTTTGAAATTCCTCTGAGTGCCAAAAGTCATGATGGAAAAGCGACAGTTTTTTACTTTGTATTTTACTAAAATTTATTTTCCATGTGTTTAGGTGTTGGAGCGATGGCTGAAGTCACAAGCATTGTCAGTTTAGTAAAGGATTACCTCGAGAAGATGGCATGAGTATGTACTCGAAAGCATTGCCTTGCTCCACCAAACAAGCAAAATTAAAAGTGAGAGCACAAATGGCCATGCAAAATCTGGGGGTGAGATGTGTCTCTTCCTTGATAGCCAAAGGAAGAAAAAGAACTAATTTTAATTGACTGCTCATAGTCAAGCCCTATATTTCTAAGGGGTCGATCACATGGCAAATTTCAGGCCAGGAATTGGCTGGACGTTTGATGTGATTATATGACAAATTTCAGCTCCATTGAAACGTTTCCATTGCCACCATTTTGTTTTGTTATGCATGCTGTCTCACTTTTCAGTCAAGACTGAAGTTTTGCCCTTCCATCTGAGCAAAAACTCTGATAACCAGCTAGATATTTGCCATGTAATCTTCCCCTAAATGATATTTGCTGCCAAGTTCACAAGATAGCCATTCATTAAGATTTCTGGATTTCTGAATGTCTGTAATAATATTATGGTCTGTTTTGCTCTACGATTGTTCTAAGCAGCTGAGACTTTGGCAATTGTAAAGAGGATAGTGTCGGACAAATGATTGAAAAAATAAATTAATATTCTTTTCTGCGTTGACTGATTGCTATGTCAAATTTACGTTTATTCACTTGTTGAAACATTTATCAGCATCACAAACATTTTGGTTGTGTCAAGAGGAAGGCAGTGAACTTTTGTTAGTTTATCGGCGCTGTTCCTGCATCAACCTCTGGACAGTATTCCATGTACTCACAGTATAGGCCGAGTAGAAGGTGACATTTATTGTACAAATGTGTAAATTGTATACATAATATATTTAACATCACGTCAGTTGCCTGACTGTGTTTTTGTCATGTGAATAAATACCCTAAAGACTTATTGTTACTATATCATACAGCTGTAGAGAATGATACAATGTATTGACAGTATTTTGAAATAAATTTACAGTTATTTTGCATTACATTTTTTCATATGTCAGCTGATAGCCACATGTCTTGCATGTTTTTGTCCACTCGTCAGTCTCCTCATTATAGGCCTCGCCTTCCGCAAACTCATGCTCATGTCGACTTGTATCTCTTTTCCATGTACTTGTTCTCACTGCACGGCGAAGCTCTGTTGAGTAGAAGAAAATAATGATATTGATATTTGTAAATTGTTTTTTGTACAATGTATGTGATGGAAGATAGAAGGGACTGACCTTTAACTTTCTTGTCAAATTTTCTTTGTTTTTGTGCTTCTCTCCTTTCTGCCTTCTCTTCTCTTGCTTCTTCAAGCCCTTCCTCTCCTCCCCACACATCGTGTGCACGTTGAACAATCTACAAAAAGGTATTGCAGTTATTAAATAAGTTGAGTCTGTGAAAGGGCCAGATAAACACTACTGACGAACATGATAACCCTGGTACCTGTAATTTGAGGTAGAGCTTCATCTCACCCCTGGAGTGATGTGGGTTCTTCTTTAAAATAAACTTGAGAGGTGGTTCCCTCCTGTCTAGATCACAGTCTTTTAACACGAATTGCTGTAGAAAAATACATGGAAGAGAGCAGTTAGTAAGAGGGTGACAGAAAGGTTGAGTGTGTGCTACATAGCATTGTTTACATCGGCCAATAAGTTCATAGTTGGGGCATTTGGTCGCAATTGATTAATGTTGCACAAATTAAAACATAGCATTCCATACCTCTTTCGCTTCAGTTTTTGTAATAAGAGCATGTTTTCCTTCATGATCTCTATAAAAGAAAAAAAACATCAACATTGTATACTGAAAGAGATTCTGTGCATATGTTAGAGGTATTTCTTTTAACTTTTCTCTTTCGGATTGGGTGCGAGTCTCAGATTGTCTTAGTAATACAGCTAAAAAAATAGGTGCTCTGTCAGTGTTTCCTGTGTGGCAAAGTGGATGAGAGTTTGGACAGCAAATTATGAGTTCAACCCCTGTAAGTACACATCAGTAAAGGAAAAAAAGAAGAATAATTGTATAAAGATACTGCCCAGGGGATAAAGAGATCATGCAGGCTGTGGGGGGGGGGGGGTAGGAAGGTTGAGTAGGGGATAGAGGGATGAGAGATAGTAGGGGAGGGGTGGGTGACTTTTTTATAGATAAAATTAAATATAGCCCAGGTTAAAAAGTTTTGATAAATGCACCTTGTTCAGTAAAAACTACTTGATTTTGGTCAGCACTAACCTACAATTGTCACAAACCAGAGCCTCAAAATGTTTGTAGATATAAGAAGTCAAGAACTCTTTCTGGCAATCAGAACAATGTATCCGGTTTCCATTAAGTATGGGTGCTGTGACAGAACAGAACAATTCTTTAGTCACAGGTCAACCAATGTGGCCTTGTACTCTGTAGTAATTGCATGATACAACTGTAAAGCCGGGTTCACACTAGCGACATGTACATAACAACATAAAGAAAAGATTAATCTTTTCCTTATGCCGTTATGTTCATGTAGCTTTATGTCATTATGTTCCCACTATGTCATTATGTTGTGTTGTTCACACTGGTGACATAAAACATAATTGTAAGGTATTTTTTGCATTTGTTTGACTTCGTTGTTATGTCGGCCTTGTGTCGCTAGTGTGAACCAGGCTAAACTGTTTCACCAGTCAATCAATCAATCAGCCAGTCAGTCGGTCAATCAACCAATTAATCAATTAATAAGTCATGATCAATCAAGCAATTACACAGTTAAGCAGCCAATGCCTCTGTGGTAAGTTTTTGCAGGTGACAGGTTATCCTAACCACACCCTAAGGTTAGGGGTAGGGTGAGGATTGTCAGGATTCAATAGACCTGTGAAAAACCCTGCTGTGCTCTTTAGAACATTGCAAATTAATGATTTAGTTTATACATAAGAAAAAGCTAAGCTTACTGACCTGGCTCTTCAGTAAGATTCTTTGGGGCTCTATGTAGAGTTTCTTCGTCGTCAGGATCTAACAGAAAACCCCCTCCGGTGTCAATCACCCGAGATATCGAGCTTGAACTCGCAGTATCTTGCGATCTTGTCTCTGGATACGGGCGACTAGAAAGTCTTGAATTGCGAAGCATAAGCGCTCTCTGTCGATTTCGTTCAATGCGAGCTTTCTGTGCGTCTGTAAGCTTTATCTCTGCCATTCAGTTGCCTTAGATTGACTTTTTTCTGTGAAATAACATATGATCGGGTGTTCTTTGAAGTTTTTTTGCAGATATTTTTTTAAAAAATAAAAATCCTCAGTTGACCGCCATGTTGAAATTCATTTGCGCGGTTATCAAGCAATTGACCGCTTTCCACAAAAATATTGTATCGCGGGCACTGGCTTCGCGGAACTTCACCAACGATTCGCCAAAATGTAGGCTTGCTTCTTTACGCTCAAATTCGGCCTTAAAAATGATTTTCTGTCTTAGTGTTTCGTTGATGGCAGATTTTGATGGTTTAAAATTCACATGATTAAAACAATGGTCGGAACATTTGAAGGCTTTTTCTAATAATTTGACTAAATTAAACGGAACTATTCAAGATGGCGGACCCTGTTAGCAGCTATGATGCAAAACTTCTAAAGAACCTGGGTGGCGTGGGGCTCGTCATGACTATTATTTTTACCATATCGGTAAGTTTATGTCAAAAAGACCGAACCATTAGTTGCATACATCTTTCGATACTTATTAGAACTGCTAACTTGGATTATACTAGAGTAAAATGAATTTGAATATTGAGCGCAAAAGGAAGTTGATTATTTTCTGGACAACTTGTAGTTGGTCCTTCCTCTATAGCGTAGTTTTCACTAGCGATGGAGTCGGAGTTGTAAGAACACTTACGGCCTTGTGAAAATCGAAAATCAGAGTCGTAAGCACGATGTAATCGAGTTGGAAGAATCAGAACATTTCCATTTTCTTTCGATTCCGCTTATGACTCGATTGCTTACGATCCAGTGAAAACTAGATCTTATTGTCGTCTTTTGTTCTTGTTTTTGAATATATGTGTCTGTATAAATTAACATGAAAACATACCATTTTGTAAGTAATTTTGTGACTAATTTGTAAGCAAATCTGTACGTATGTTGTAAGTTATCAAAAATAAAAAAATTAATTAAAAAAAAAAAAAAGATTGTCAGAGTCGCAAGCAAAAGCAGAAGAATATTCCAATCGCATTGCTAGTTTCAGGCACTCTGGGTACTTCGTTTCTGTTTGCTACCCCGACAATCTAGTTTTCACAAGTCTGTAAGTGACGGAGTCCTAAAACAGTGCTCAAAATTAGTGGTTGCGCGCAACCAGTTTTTATGAAAAATAAAGGGCTGGTTGCCTGAGATTGTCTAGCATTGTCACCAGGACAACCTGGATATTTTTTTAATTTCGAGAACTGCTAAGGGGAAATAAGAACTCTGCTTACAACTTTGTTGATTTGATTTTCACTAGATCATAACGCTTACGACTCCAACCCCATTGCTTGTAAAACCAGGTTTAAGGGTTGGAAAAGTGGTTTTCATATTGGGAACAAGGTAATATGAATAGGAGAGGTTTGTGGCGAGACGAGGAAACCATTTTTTGAGGGTGTCCTTCAGCTCAATGCAACTCTTTTGTGGATGTCCATTAGCTCAATGCAATAGAGTTGGGTTGTCCTTGTGCACATATTTAACTCATTAATTACCACACTCCCTTTATGAATTTTTAGAAAAAAACAGACTGCAAGCAGGCTATTAATTTTCAGATTGGTCTTCTCATTGTCATTATTGTGAAGCGGCAAATACTAAGGATGTTGCTGTTGTCCAAAAGAGGACCACATTCACCTGTCGGCAGTGATGCACCCAGGGTAAGGTCTGCATGCAAATTATGCATTCCCATTCTGAGGTAACTGCAATTTGGTGTGTAGCAATTACATGTATAGACTGCATACCTACAGATTTGCCAAGTATAGTGCTACCATTGCCATTATTACATGAGAGTTAATCATAAACGGGCTACTTGGACGTTTGTTCTGGCTAACTGGAGCATTAGTAATGCAAACCAGAGTGCCATTTAGGCTAACCAGAGCGCAAGTCTGCAGGTCTGCATTTGTCAATTATGATAGAACACAATCGTGCACACATTTAATTGCTCTTTAATGGGACAAATTTTCTAGATTTTTGGTTTAAAAGTACATAAAATTGTACGTTTGGATTGCAAAACATTGGCGTTTGCACTGGAGGGCAAAAAAATCGTCCGGACATTGTGTCCAGCTACAGTGGGGATTTCATCGGATATTGGCAAATTTTGGTCTGCCATTGTCCAATGTTCAACTGTTACAAATTGTGTTTGCAGCCATGTTAAATTGACATGTAAATAGTAATTCAAGATTTTGCTATGTTTCTTGACAGAGTTTAGGAAGAGAGATTTCAGCTCAGTTACAAAGAATTTCACAGTTAAGAATGGAGCCTAGAATGTTGTCAGAACAATTCAATAAACCAGTAGATGGTACAACAAACTTTGATTCCCCTTCAGGTAATACTTATTTCAACCTAATCCTTGGATTAAAATTGTTACAGTCTGTGGAACCCTGCATTTTGGCCACCTCGTTATTACAACCACTTTGTTTTGGCCCCAACCAAAGCTGACTCACTCATTTTCTCTTTTAAATAACCTCTATTACTGAAATGGTCCCCCTGTTAACACAGCTAGATTCTTGTGGCCTGTTAGTTATCGGATTAACAGCATTCAGTTCCACTGTATTGTAGCAGTCTTTCTCTCTGTAATTAATCGTGGCTTTGAAGGAAACTATTATAATTTCATTCCTTTTTTCTTATAGATCAATATACAAGAAGCTATAAGTACCGAATGAAAGCCATGGATAAAATGACTGAACTAGGTTTGTAGATATCCCCACATGCCATTCTTGCATTTATTTAGTGTGCAGTAAACCATACTTCATCGCATTTTTCTTGGGACTTTGTTTTTATCCTGGCTTTGACTATAACTCTGTTCATGTATGTACTTAATTGTCAATACTAGTATTAATCATTTTCCATTTCCATGTCATTTTTGTTTTTACATTTACCCTTCCATAGATGATCTTTTATGCACAATTGATTTCAAGTACAGTCGTAAGAACAAGCAGTCAGTCAGAGAACATCTCAAATCTCTACAGAAGCCTCCATGCAATGTGATACGAGGTGGAGATGAAACCATAAACGAGGTTGCAGATATGTATGAACATGCAAGGTTTGAAACAAAGGTACAAGGTTTACCAGTGGTTTTGAAAATATTTTATTTCAGGGGTTTCAATAAATTTTGAAGTGCGCAGTCGGTCTGACCCTGGGAACGAGGTTGTCGGTCTGAGTAGAGTAACCAACTGTTTATGCCAATCTTTCCTTGATTTTTTCAAATGAAGGAAGAAAGTAGCCGACGTTTCTAAGCAAAGTAGAGCAAAGTAGCCGACGCTTTTCATCGGCCATCGGTGCTTATTGAAAGCACTGTTATTTACAGAATTTTTTTGTAAATTTGTTGACTTGAACACATGAGTAAATTAAATCAGTTCTGTAAATTTGTACTACACAACCTGTGGACAGATTTATTATGTAAAGGCAATCAGTTCTACTGTACATAGCTACAGAGTGATGTATGAAAATAGCAAATTCAACATTACAAAGTTATAACAGATGGGCATCTTTCTTTTATTAGGAATTTGGTGCCCTACAGTACAGAAAGTTTGCATATCTTGTGGAGACACTGAAAGACAGGTTCAGTATTTTACAAAAAAAAATTGTCTCTAAGGAAATAATTAATATCATACAGTATATGTATGCATAATAATGCGTAAACAAAATTATATACATCAAAACATTAACACGAAAGCTGTAGCTTGTTTATCAAGTGTAAATAAATTTTCTCCCATATCTGTGCTCCTAAGTTCTCCTGTGTTTCTTCTTTTTTAAACAAACTTTAATTGCTCATTTTGCACTTTAGCCTTGGTCATCTTGGGCAAGATTTAAAAACCAAATTATGGTACATGTAATTTAGGCCATAGTGTTGTGTAGCTTATCACATGAGGGGCCCTTAGATGCAAGACAGTACTAGTCTTTGGCAACTTACATGTATGACTGGGGGACATTAAACATTTTTGAATCTGAGAAAAAGCGAACTCAAGGCAGGCAAGTGAAACACTTCATTTCTTATCAACTGAAGTTGGTAAAGATATTAAATACACTGCTGTGGTGAACTATAAATAGCCGATGTTGATGAAAGGGGCTTATGCTAGAAACGTAGTACTTTTCATGGTTTTCTATGGTTGCAGTTTGTTTGTCAACTTCTAGTTGGTATTCAGCTTAGTGAAAAATGGTTCCCTAATTTCTGCTCAGGTGCCCAGGTTTATATTAACCAAGTTTTTAATAAGGTTACTTGTATATGTTTTGTTTTTCACTGACATATTGATTAACACTCTCATAAAAGGAAAAAAAATGATACAAGACTAAAAGGTTAATAAAACTAATAGCGGAGCTCCAGTGGCCCGAAGGGCCGCAAAGTAGAGCAGGAGAAGGACAATCATTCATGAATAGAAATAGGATCACAACGACGAAGTTGCACAAAATGGTAGCCATTGGGGTAGCCATGCCTTGTCAGTCTTATCAGCTTACATCTTTGGTATTGGACATCCATGTTATGGTCAATTGACAGATGTCAAATCAAGGTATCTGCTGACCAGTATCACGACCAGATCACAGGCTCAGATTTAGAACTCATCGAGATAATGTGTTTTTTTGAAGTTGACTGCTGACCAGGCATTGGTTGGCCTTTTTTTTTATTTTTTTTATGGTCATTTTGAGCGTAAATCCTACAATTTGAGTTGACGTTTTTAATTATTTCAGAGAAATTATTAAGAACCAGCAAAAATACGGAGCTCTGCTTTTAGGCTTGGCTAAATCTATATATCATTTTGAGCTTCAACATTTTCTACGTGTTCATTAACGTCGTCATCATTATTGGTGACAACTACTTGACACGTGGAAATGTTTCGTTCTTAGTATTTTTTAGCCTGGTATAAATTAAATCAGTTAAAAATCAAAAATAAAATCGCTTTTGTTTAATGACGGTAGCACATAATAGACTAAAAAACTTGTGGCCCTCTGATTCCTGATCAAATTGGAATTTAGAACTGTTGCTTCTTTTTTTGTGTAGGGAATTAAAATAACTAGTTTAATCTTAGCTTACCCTATGACTGTTTTGTTTGGAATTCAAAATGTCTTT
Source organism: Blastomussa wellsi (assembly GCA_947652115.1). Lineage (NCBI taxonomy): Eukaryota > Metazoa > Cnidaria > Anthozoa > Scleractinia > Plerogyridae > Blastomussa > Blastomussa wellsi. Next base: position 27,400,343 of record OX393563.1, on the reverse strand, counting down.
AAATTTTAAACATTTATTCCACAGGAAAATCTGCCCTAATGCAATGTTTAATTGTGCATGTAAACCTATGTGACATCTAAGCGAGTCATAAATCAGTGATATTTTTCCTAAACAGTTGTATTTATGAGCTGTGGTCAAACTATCCGCCAATAAAAATTTGCACTTCAGGAACTGACATCACAGTAATCTTCCCAATATTTAACAAAGGTGTACGCTTGTTAAATCGTTCTTGATTTTTTGTGCTGTAGGGTGAAAGACCAGCATCTGTGCCAAACTATAGAAACTGTTGTTTCTCCCTGTGTTCAGACTCAGTCGAACAAGAAAGGAAAACCTGCACTTGTCTGATCTTGTGATTCTACCTTTTTGTTAGTATTCAATAATCTCATTATCCTCTTGCAAGTGCTGTTTTCTATTCATCATCAAGTTTACTGGCTTTAATGAGAAAACTGAGTGTCTTGAACAGTAACTGTATACAGACTAACAAGCATTTTAATACTAAAAATTACATTCTAAATCCTGCCCATAATAAAACACCATGATAACTACATGCATTCCACTAATTAAAATTAACCAAACAAATAATAGCTAAAAGGCTCTGATTTCAAGGAAGAAAATTAAAAAAGAAAAGAGAAATGTGGAGAACAATAAAAAAAATGGCTATAAAATTTCATTTTGGAATAAACAAAATGTCCTGAAGTTTTCTTGAATTCAAAGCCAGTCATTGCGTAAGCCATCTATTCAGTAGATATCATTAAATGTCACCAATGATAGGATAAATGCTAGGTACCAGTATATAAAAAATAATAAGATAATTGATGAAGCGAAATGTTAAAACCTAAGTTGTATACCATGATGGTACATTTTAATATTTGTATGTTCACCACAGCTCAATAAATTTCAATTATTAAAAATAATAAATGTAACAAATTAAATATTTATAGTTCTTATAAATTAATTAGAAATGTTATAATAAATGTTAATTCATCTTTCATGATAATAACTTTGTGTATTCTATTTGTCCTATGAACATTGTTTCCCTTGAAAGTTTTCATCACTTACAGCAGTAGTTCAGAAAAATAATGTGAACCTTTATTTTAAAGAGGTAGTCACATGTTTTTCCCTTTCTCCATTAGGGTACGCCTTTATGTTAATGTTCCTGGCAGTCTGATAATAGCTGGAAACAGCAAAAAGCCGATAAGAAAACCACCATCAAGTACTAAGATGGAACCAAGTGTGGAAATCAAAACTGCGCAAGATGTAGAGACTGAACCAGGGAAAATGACGCAAAGTGGAGCCATAAGCATGTAATGGTTGAAAGACTTACAGTACAAGTGGGACACTTGATTCCCAAAACATTTATTTTATCTGAAAAAAGACAGAGAGTACTTAGTATTCAACAAGCACTGGGTCACAATCAGGACTTTATTTTTTTTCCAAGATGGCCTTGCAAATGTGACAATTAAGATGGTGGTGCAATGATTAGCTGGCCAACTTGTCAGTCAGACTAGATGCCTTGCCTTGACATGAGAATTCAGTTCTACATTTTATCGCCACAGATCAACAAGGTGGTGTTGATGTTGCCACTGGCATTTATTTATATGGACTGTGAGTACAAACAATGTTCCAAGATGCTTAGATATCATTAAACTCAGTCAGGACGACTTCTGTCAAGAACATCACCTGTGCTATGCAGGGCTGTAAATAAGTTTTGTTTACTTTTGTTTACAAGTACTTGATTGAAAATAGGTCTGGTTATGTGACCATTTTGGTGTGACAAAAGAAAAAAATGTGGCCACACATGACATCATTAACTTTTTGCACTTTACTTCCTTTATACATTTCATCCTGTCATATTATTATTATTATTATTATGCATGTTAACAACAGACAATTCTGCACAAAAAAAGATAGTTTTATGACTAATTTGTCACTGTAAACAGGGCTCAAACTTACCTAAATTTTTAGTCTGCTAGCAAAGTCTTGCTAGTGGCAATTTTTGCTAAAAGTAAATTGGTGAGCCAACTAGCAATTTTTTTTATGTAAACATTAAAATTGTTATTGATACATTTGAAGTAATGAGATAAATTTTCAAATTTCTTGACATGAAGCTCAATTCTAACAGCTTTCTTGAAATGTTCCAGAGACAGGGATGATTCTCACTCGCAAATGTTCTCGCATTTTGCGAGTTTGAGAGCGTTAATTTCGAGCCCTGTGTAAAAATTGACTGGACAAAATGTCCGGTTACAGGTGGGATTTTGTTCGATATGAGAAAATTTTGGTCACCCATTGTCCAATGACTAAGAGTTATATCTCTACCTCCAAATTGGATATGTCAGCACTTAGTGGTTTGGCTGTATGGTTGTGTGTATTACAACTTTTGCTTTGTCCAATCCTACAATTCAGGCTGTTGACAGAAAAAAACTGCCCGGTACCATAGGCATGCAATGCGTACAAAGAGTGTGCAGGTACACAATGGCAGCCTGTGTGAATTGCTTACAAATGAATGCTGTTAAGTAATACTGTTTCAATGTAAGAACTTGTTGGTTAACATGCATAATGTTCATGGTTTTTCTTTGCCCCACTGTCGTCATCATCATCGTCACTGTCCATTTCATGAAATCTGATGTCATTTTCTTCTTGCTGACTGTCATCGCTTAAATATCCATCATGAAATGTCTCTCGATATCTTGTTAATAAAGTTAAAGAAAGATTAAACCTGTAGGTCTGTATTTGCATATAATATACATCCTCGGATGCTACATGTATTTTTGTCTGGAGAGAAGATACTGTTTTACTTTTTTTAAAAAACTACAATGGCTAAGTTCTTTAAATGCTTGAGGTAAATCTTGCAAAGAGAGACTCCTAAAGCTGATATAGTTTATTGCCCGTGTTAGTTTTGAATTGTGCTTTATAGAAGTTACCATTCAAAGAATATCTGGTGTTGTATGAATGAACATCACTTGCATAACAAAAGTAACTATCAAAAATACTTGGGAGCAGCTGTTTTTCCACTGGTGAGAAAATTGGAACAAATGCAGTTTGAAAATAGTTTCTATGGTGAGAAGATCTAGCAAATTTAATAGATGGGTGGGTGGAGATAATTGTCCATTCACTCTATTCAGGGCTCGACACTAACGGTAGGCAACTAGCCACACACTAGTAGAAATTTAGTTTTGGTTAGTAGGTTTTCGATTTCCACTAGCCGCTTTGGCTAGCTGGTAAACAAAATGAAATTGGCTGAAGAAGTTTCTGTCTTTCCTCAGGCAAGACAAACAGTTTTCTCCAAAACAAGGTCAGAATTTCATTTCATTCACCGGGGCCATGTGCCACAAAACCTATTGTTTTATTATTTGAACTGGAATATTACTTTAAGTTATGAACTCAAGAGAATTGCCTGCATTGTGGTTTCAAGTCTTGCTAGTAATTCTGCTGTAAATGGACCTAGCCAAGCTAGGGCTAGTAATTTTGTTTTGGGCTAGTAACATCTAAGTTGTCACTAGCCACTAGGCTAGTAAGTTGAAAAGTTAGTGTCCAGCCCTGCTCATGGGAATTTTGAAGGTCTCAAACCTGTAAATGAATGGCAAGTTGTCGCATTTTTGTTTGCCACTTGAATTAGAAGCCAACAGTAGTTTTCAAAAAGGCCAAAACATTGTCAAACACTTTCCTAGGGGGTGACGGTAAGGTGCATAGCAAGTGAAGAAAGTGAAGAATGTTCATCGTAGTGAATTTCCAATTTAAGAAGTTGGAAAAAAGAGGCCTGAAAAAATCAGGGCTTCAACATTGAAGCCCAGATTTTTCAGGTTTCTTCTTTCCAATTGCTTAATTGACCTCGCTCCCAATGTGTGGCTTTATAGCTCAGCTGGTAGAGCATCGTACCGGTATCGCTGAAGTCACGGGTTTGCATCCCGTTGAAGCCCTGATTTTTTCAGGCTTCTTCTTTCCAATTGCTTAAATTTGAAATTCACTGCGATGATCATTCTTCACTTTCATCTACTCTGCAGTTTCCCTGCTAGCAGAGGCTCTTTTCCTGGTCTTCACTAGTTTTCCCCTGTCAAGGAACACCAGGAAAAGAGCCTCTGCTAGCAGGGAACAACGCAGATCAAATATGAATTATTTTATAATTATATACTTCGCACATAGCACTGTAAGAATATTTTACAAGATGAAGCCTGTGTAGAAGGATACTGAAGAGGACTCAAGACTTGAAGTGTTGTGAAGTCTGTTTTAGCAAGGGAACTTTGTTCCCTTAACTTCTGTGTTGCATGTTGAGCTTGAAGATCCTGTAAAAGAACGATCTGGACACTTCAATTTTATCAGAATAAACTTTAGCCTACATGGCAAGCGTTCCCGCACGAGCGAAGCCGGTCGCGCGAAAATTGGGGCGAGGGCAAGGGGAAGGAAAGGAACGCTCGCCCGCAAACCCCTCGATTCTGAAAACCTTCGTTTGCCCATGAACGAAGGCCTCTGATTGGTGCGGCGTGGTACTTTGATTGACAAGTTTGACAAGACGTTATCAACATTGTCGCGCAAATAACTCGAGCGTGACTTGAGATTTTCAGAACTGATCAAAATTAATGGAAGGAGAATTTCGTGCAAGACTTTTGAATCGCAATGGCGTGCCTGAGCAAAGCTGAGCGCAACGGGACTCGCATCTTTTAGTACGTTGAAGCCAGAACAAGAAAGTGCAATGTGTCCTGGTCATGTCATGGTATTACCAACAGGATACGGCAAGAGTTAAATTTTTCAGTCGTTTGTTTTGATGTGCAGAGTGCGAAGGAAAATGCGAAGAGGAACAGACTTTTCTAGTATCATTGTTATTTCTCCATTGCAAAGCATAATACGTGATCAAGTAGTAGAGGCGAACTTAATGGATATGATGGACTGCTTGGTTGAAATACACTGAAGCCGCCATGGATTAGCGTTTTATCAATTCGTTGTTTATAGTAGACGAACATCATTCAGTGGAAACCTGGACGGGGCTGAGATAAGCTTGTTCGTCGCTTTCTAAAATTGTATTTTCCCTGCAACTGGTGCAGCGATTTTGACGAAGTGTTTTGTATAACCTTAATCATAGCAGAAATTTTTCAGATCTAGTAAAGCTGGCCACTTCTTCTGAGCCATGTTTATAAAGTTCTTTGTGTTCGAGTATGATATTTGTGGCCGCTTGCCAATTCTTATTACTTTCCTCCCCGTGAGGAATTCTTGCTGTCGCTTTACCGGTAGAATAAACGATCACTTCTTTGACTTGAAGTGTCCCATCAGTTGGTAAATCGTCCATGCCCATGTTCAACTTCGAATTAACAGAATCTTTCTGTGCCTACTGTGGCTGCGAATTATAAAGACTTCCGAGAAGCGTTTTGTGAGACGGGAGAATTTACTGCTACTCGGTGCCTTCCCAAGCAGCGGCTTGGAACGTTAATGCTCTGCTTTGGTGGGATTTTGCAAGCAGCAGTCTCGCTACCTATCGAACTCTGTGTGTTGACTGTTCGTACAGAGTCCGTAAATTAAAATTTTGGGAGCGTAAGGATTGCAAACACGCTCTGAAAATAGCTTGTTGTTTTCCACAACTTTGACTCCAACCGGTCTCCAAGTAGCAGCAAGGTTTTCTCCGTACGCATATTTTCATTTCGATGGCTTGGAAAGATTTTCTGAGGAGAAAACCGGGCTTTCCTGGTTGACATTCAGTTCCAAATTTTACTTTGAAATTATACCGCCAAACATCACTTTCACCAGTTTGACAAGCTGACTCACGTGACGAGTGAAGGAAATAAAATTCACACATCCGGCAAAATGTTATTGGTTAATTCTTGACAAGCTGTCAACTTATAAATGAACTCAAGCGTGAAAAATATAAACGATCACTTAAATAAATATAAACGATCACTTCTTTGACTTGAAGTGTCCCATCAGTTGGTAAATCGTCCATGCCCATGTTCAACTTCGAATTAACAGAATCTTTCTGTGCCTACTGTGGCTGCGAATTATAAAGACTTCCGAGAAGCGTTTTGTGAGACGGGAGAATTTACTGCTACTCGGTGCCTTCCCAAGCAGCGGCTTGGAACGTTAATGCTCTGCTTTGGTGGGATTTTGCAAGCAGCAGTCTCGCTACCTATCGAACTCTGTGTGTTGACTGTTCGTACAGAGTCCGTAAATTAAAATTTTGGGAGCGTAAGGATTGCAAACACGCTCTGAAAATAGCTTGTTGTTTTCCACAACTTTGACTCCAACCGGTCTCCAAGTAGCAGCAAGGTTTTCTCCGTACGCATATTTTCATTTCGATGGCTTGGAAAGATTTTCTGAGGAGAAAACCGGGCTTTCCTGGTTGACATTCAGTTCCAAATTTTACTTTGAAATTATACCGCCAAACATCACTTTCACCAGTTTGACAAGCTGACTCACGTGACGAGTGAAGGAAATAAAATTCACACATCCGGCAAAATGTTATTGGTTAATTCTTGACAAGCTGTCAACTTATAAATGAACTCAAGCGTGAAAAATCAGTGGGCGTTTTTCAAAATCGTGGGGTTTGCGGGCAAGCGTTCCCTTGCTCCCTCGCCCCAATTTATACAATAACAGATCATAACAGCTCTTCGCTCGCTTGGGAACGCTTGCTACGCAGGCTATATAAACTTTGGCCAGCCGGCTAGCATTAGAGTAAAATGCTTATGTATGCTTCCCTACTACTGAGAGCACTCTTGGTGTTTGATTCAGTCTAGATAGAGAAAAACTATGATAATGACAATTCAGGTGGTTTTGTTCACTTTAACAAAACAAATAATATATAGTGGGATTCATGCTTATGTCATTGTTTACATTTTGTCTTGAGCATTAGCATACAACTTTGTTTAGAGAAGACATCATGTTATAAAAGTTGACTCCAGATATTTAAAAAGCTTGAGGGTGAACCTACATGTATTTGCAATGTAATATTGAAGAAGATTATTAAGTTTCAAAAACTGCAAAATTGCTGGCGTCAAACATGCTAAATAAATGTACCCATGCATTCTTTGTCAAAGTTTGAGTTTTCAAACTCAGATCACAGAAAAGTATAATTTAATACATCAGACTCAAATTGATAGCAGAAGTTAATCATGTTCTTTCAGAATTAGTATTTTTGTACATATTTTATGTTTATGCTAATGAGGCAAATATTGTAAAAAAATATTCCCCTACAAGGTGTGGCAGCGTATTGAGTAAAATTGGTGGAGGATGTGCCATCAGAATGAACTCTGGCATTTACCATGAAACCTATAAAAACTATTCCTACTCAAGCTTCAATTTGGTTGGTGGATTCCACTATGAAGTCCATGCCCAAAAATTTATCAAGTATCAATAATGACGCACCTTCTGTTTTTTCTCTTGTTCTTGTAAGAGCTTAAAGGACTCTTCCATTGACAGGTGCTTTGTTTTCTGTGGAAAGGAAAAAAGTAATGATTAACACATTTTGTTAATTAAAATAATGTACAGATGTTGGAACTTGCCAACCTTAATTGCCTTGAAACAGGTTAAATAATTGATTACAGTTCTGTGTGCCCTATCTCTGCCACTAGAACAAGCTTTTGATTAATTTTTGACAAACTTCCGATGGCTTCTGTTTCAAGTGACCAATAGAAATAAAAGTGAGGGATTTGCCATGAACGTGGAATTTGGCATCTCTGTCTCTCTGTTCTTCCATTTTACAGCGCAACGCGCCTAACTGTGGCCACCCAACAAACTTTTTTGACAAGTTATAATTAGCCAATCAGAGAGCACGAATTTGTTTGAGCTGTCCCACCTCCTAGGAATTTAAAAAGCTGTTCTCACGAAACCTGTCACGCTTTTAACAAGGAGGTGGGACAACTCAAACAAATTTGCACTCTCTGATTGGCTAACTTGTCACTTCAAATGAAGACAATAACAATGTTGTCAAAAAGCCAAAAAGTTGTTACCTGAAGTGATAAAAAACTTGCTTGCTTGCTACTGGCAATGGTATGCCACATAGAAATGTATCAACTTATAAAATTTTTTGGTAGAAACAACAATGAACATAGTTTTCCTTAGAGAACTGACTGAACCCAAGTATTTTGCCAGAATTGTGATGCTTTTATAAGGGTATTTGTTAATTGCTATTTTTTGTAGTTAATTTTAGGTTGTTGAGTTATTGGTATAACTGTAGGTCAGAATCGTGTGGAGTTCAATTGAGTACATAAAGCATCTCCAAATGTTTGTTTAGTATCAGCTGTATTAGGGCTTCTTAACCACTAAAACTGAGGTGCCTGAACAGGACAGAATGCCTGCAACACAGTACAGTATTAGTATTGATACTGATAAACAACAAAAGGGGACTAAATACACGTACCTCTAACATATAGACTGGAGGTGTTGCTGACGACTCATAATCCCATGTTATACCAGAAGACTTTGAAATCAGTTGTTTATTTCTTGATTTGTTAGTATCTGTTGATTCCCCGCATTTGCTGCTGCTCATTTCTTTATGT
>OX393563.1:27366866-27386866 GCA_947652115.1 Blastomussa wellsi | reverse complement strand
AAGCAAACACTGTGCTGTTGACAAATTTAACAAAAATATTGGCCAAGATCTCGACTCAATTTACTTCTCGTGAGTCAACCAACTAGAACTTGCCCTTCATAAGTGTTTCAAAAAAGTTGTTCTTTCCCCATATCCACATTTTCCCTACAGGCTACCATTAAAAGATTTCGCCGCAGCAACCCAAACAACGCCAGCCTCAACACATGCGCTCTACATATTGCAGCTGATCATCTATTTTTCAAGCACGTAGGCTCAGGTTCAGAGAGCGCCACTGTAGCGGAGATGGTGTATCACGTGGCAATGGCTGACAAAGCATTCAGGGCGACGGACTTCAATCAAGACGGGGGGCCTGGGGATAATATTGGCTTTGTCATTGCAGCAGTGACTGTGTTTAACGATTCAAAAGCGGAAGGTAATAACATTTTCATTATTTGTGACACAAATTTCAGTTATTTATTCCAAGCAAAGTACGCTTGGTGGTTCTTGTAAATCTTTACCGTTGTCAATATTAGATATATTTCGCCTAAGAGATCTGAAACTGCTGCTTTACTTCAGCTTAGAACAACATACCTGGAAAAAGTACCCCAAAATGCTTATCTAAGCGCGATTTTTAAACTGAACATCTGCAAATGAATCAAACATTGCCCGCAGAGCAGTTGGTTTAGCGGGGTATAGCGCGAGTGCAAAGCGCGAATGGAAAAACAAACCGCCTGAAGACACACCATTGTCATGCCCTTCCAACCATGCACACTGCGAACAGTCATTCCTTGTTTGTTGATTTGAAACACATCAACAGTCTGTGAGACGTTTATTTGCGTTGAGTCTATTATGCCCGATAAACCGCCTGTCAAATCAAACCTCGAAGCAAATACATGTAGCAAGAATAAAGGGGAAGGGGACAGGGGCGCGCCATTCTCGTTTCCTTCGCGTGCTATCTAGAAAGTCTAGAAAGCGTGTGTGATCGAGTTATAATCATGGCTGGTTCCCTCTATCAGAAGCGCGCCTAGGGAATCAAGGTTGTCGTGTGCAAATTCGTGCGCCAAGTCGTGCGCGTGATGAATTCAATTACCATGATTCCCTGCGCGCAAGTCTCATAGCCGAGGGAATCGGGGATTCAGGTGTTGGTTTGACTTTGTAAACCAATCACTAAGCGTTGTGGTGCGGGCCAACCGAATTGCTTTCGATGCTCAAGTAAAAATCGCCCTATATGTGTAACAACAAATTGTTTTATCGTTGGCATCCCCAGGTACATTAGAAAGTCCACAGGACATCGGTATCATGCCTTATTTGGTCAAATGGAGCGAGATCGATCACGACGCCCATTGCTTATCCCTGTTGTTCACTCATCGTGACTTCTCCGACGGGGCCCTGGGACTAGCCTGGGTAGCGGAGCCCGATGCAGAGACACCCGGCGGAATATGCTCCAAGAGGGTCCTCCTGGAAGAGGCAGATGAAGCGCTGAACTTTAACACAGCGGTAGTGACTTTCTTGAATTTTGGCGCCAGACTACCCAGAAAGGCTTCGGTGATTACTGTTGTTCACGAATTTGGACACAGCTTTGGGTCTGAGGTAAATATCACTGCTGTGTAAGCACGATTTATAGTACATTCAACAAAATTATTGGATTCTGATTGGAGGAGAGTAGTTAAAAGAGACAGTGCCCGGTTGATATATCACCATATTTTAATAATCTTGGAAAAGAAAGAAACAGATGCCAAAAGTGGCGAAAGCAATGAAACGTCAACGACAAGGAAAACATAACGATTGCATGTAAAAGATTCAAACTTTCAACGAATGACAACTGAATTTTATCTATCCTTGTAAATCTATGGCAGGCGCGGTGACCTAATGGTTCGTGCGCTGGACTCCGGATCGGGTGGTCCGGGTTCAAGCCCTGGCCGGGGACATTGTGTTGTGTTCTTGGGCAAGACACTTTACTCTCACAGTGCCTCTCTCCACCCAGGTGTATAAATCGGTACCGGCGAATTTACTGCTGGGGGTAACCCTGCGATGGACTAGCATCCCATCGAGGGGGGAGTAGAAATACTCCTAGTCGCTTCATGCTACGGAAACCGGAGATAAGCGCCGGCCTGATGAGCCACTTGGGCTCAAATGCAAACTTTACTTTACTTGTAAACCTGTGGGTGGCGCGGTGGCCTAATGGTCAGTGTGCTGGACTCCGGTTTTTTTTCTTGAGCCTCTGCCGGGGCAATGTGTTGTCTTCTTGGGAAAGATATTTTTACTCTTACAGTGCTCCTCCTTTAACCCAGGTGAAAAATGGGGATACAGGCAATGTTTTACGCTGGGGGTAACCCTGTGACGGATTAGCATCCCATCCAGGGGTGGGGGGAGGAGAATTACTCTTAGAAGCTACATGTTACAGAAACCGGGATAAGCTCCGGCCTGATTGGTTACTAGGCAAATACGCAGACGTAACCATTGCCTTACCTTGTAATCTCGTAGCTCAGTTGGTTAGAGCGCCTGAGCGGTAATCTGGGAGGACATGGGTTCGAATCCTGTCGGGGACGCCGATTTTTTTCTTTGTTCCACGCTCGTGTCACTACTGATAATTTCATCTTTATCATTCTGGCGGTCAGTGTTTTACGTTGTTATGTTTTCATCTCTAGCATGACCCAGACACAAGTGAATGTTCACCAGGAGGTCGAGCTGGTAACTTTGTCATGTACTCACGAGCAAACGACGGCCATGAACCCAACAACGTCCTTTTTTCTCCATGCAGCAAGCGCAGAATGTCGCCCATAATCTCCGTAAAAGGACCACAGTGTTTTATCTGTAAGTTTGCATTATCCCGCTTGATGTTGCAGCCTTGAAGCAATTTGTCTCTGGCTGAAAATTGGCTAATAATGTTGCGCGATTCACTGGATTGTCCAGCACACCAAATAGCGGACAAAGTCATTGCAAGAAAAATGAAATCGCTGCTCGCGCCCAGGGGATATTCCGCACCCTCCCCCCTTTATTAAACCGTCATTTTATTTTCAGATAGACCAAAAATGTGACTTGCCCTACTCTAAGGTTCGGGCCTAACCCCTAAATCGATACTCTATTTCAAACAAGAACTTATGCACAAGGAAAAGGAAAAGGAAGGTAAATTTCCGATATTAATTAAGCCGCATACCCACTTGCTGATTAGAATACAAAATCTACGCAATTTTGAACGATACTGGCTCACGAGCGATACTCTTTGATGTCCCATTTACCAATAGAACTTTTATAAACTTCTAAAACTCATTCAATTATAAGAACTGTAACCGTGGTTTGGAAATCTGATTTTAATTAGCACAGATTTTTACTATTTTATTTGTTTGTTTTCTCCGTAGTTTTAGTCTCGATTGAGAAGATATATCAAACATTTCAGAGAGTGTTTCATCACATTTCCAAACACCTTGAAGTTGGTCAAAAATAGTCCGCTGCGCGTCGTATTTTCAACTCTCTTCTCGGTGTTCGCCAATGTGATGAAACATTGTCTAACATGTTTGACATATTACGTGCATTCCCAGTGGCGCACTGAACTACATTTTGTCGAGACTTGGTGTCTCACAGGGAGTTCTTCCATTGCACAATTTGCACATGAAATGTCTATGCTATTTGTCACACCGTAGTTCAACTAGCTAACAAGATCGGACGTTAAAAACTGAGAAAATTCTTCAGTTGTTATCTTTCCGCTGGTTTTCGATACAAGTACTGAAAAATTACCGTGTTTCTTTACCAGCTCATAACAACGGCTCCTATTGCGGAAACAAGATCGTAGAGGAGGGCGAAGAGTGCGATTGTGGGAGGCCAGAGGAATGCCTTGCTATAGACAAGTGCTGTGTTGCGAGAAATGACGACTTGAGTATACCCGGATGTACGGTCAGACAGGGAAAGCAATGCAGGTATTTGTGTACCCCGTATGTATGACGTCATCATTAACAGCATACCATCTGATCATCATTATCATCATGTCGTCGTCGTCGTCATCATCACCATCATCATCATCAATCTTCATCGTCAAAAACATCTTCATTCACATTAATTTGCAACAACAGCTTTGTAACGTAACGCCGCGTAAATCTAGACAGGAGGCCGGTCTTTACACCTTACTTACGAACAATACAATCGAGCACGGAACTATAATATAATGTCCTTGTCATTCTAGTATAAAGAATACAGAACACTAACACATTGGAAGGCATTTAGAAAGGGGCTTTTACACATTTCTTTCGTTTTCTATTATTTTTTTGGGGTATTAGGGTATTAGGGTAAAGAAACCTTTGTTTTTCTTGTCAGTTATGTGGCAGGGAAGTGTTGCACTGAGGAATGTACTTTCATTCCAGAGTCCCATGCGCACGTGTGCCAGGCAGAAACCGAGTGCAGCCTGGAAACTACTTGCAAATATCCTTTGATTAAATCACGTGAACAAACAGACAGGGTTGCATGGAGGGAGTTAAACAAAGAAATTGCATACCACGTGTTTAGTTCGTCAGTTGAGCAAAAACTCAAAGAAGGGAATCGAGGAAGGGAAGGTAAAGCATGGTGGCTTAATGGTTAGTGCGGTGGACTCCGGGTTGAATGGTCCAAGTTTAAGCCTAGGTTGGGGATCACTGTGTGGTGTTCTTGGACGCAAGGCTGGCACAGAGTTACAGTGCTACGCGCCTTACCGTTGCCACTCGAGAAAGTTTTTGATTAAATTTCGACATGTTTTTGACAACTTTTTGCTAACTTCAAAGCGAGCCAGCCAATCAGAACATGAGATTTTCCAAGGGCGGAGATGTCAAATTATAAGTGCATTCACTCCCTTGGGAATTTACATTCTCATGTTCTGATTGGCTGGCTCGCTTTGAAGTTAGCAAAAAGTTGTCAAAAAGATGTCAAAATTTAATCAAAAACTTTCTCGAGTGGCAACGGTAAGGTGCAATGAGACACTAGGCTTCCGTAAAAGTTTTAATTTCTGTGCCGATTTTCTTTAATGGATAAAACTGGCCACAATGGGCGTTGTCCTCGAGCTGAGTCAAAACCAAGTAACGTGACCTGCAACGGAGGATCGAACACGTGCCTGGAAGGCAGCTGTATTGGTTCAATATGTTCGCTATATGGGATCAATGAGTGTGAATGCCACCAAGACAGAGATGAAATGTGTCATGTTTGTTGTAACAGCAGTAGTGTGAGTGAAACTATCTCTCCTGTCTCTACACAAGATAACTTTCGAGAAAATCATATTAATACATGTACTTACTTATTTTTCTTTATTATTATGAGTTTTTTTTTCTTGTCCTGTTGTAATATTAGCTTTCACCTTTGTCGCATATATTTATTTCTTATTAGGTTTCTCTTGCTTTAAATTTTAATAATAAACACTGCCTTTATTTCATTCATTATATCTTACAGATAGCTGCTTAATTTGTACTTCTGGTAACCTGTTTTCTTAATATTTTCACCGGCAGGGTGAGTGCATATCAGCTCGGCATTTCCTGGGTCGAGTTGTCCTCAAGCGTCCCGGCAGCACTTGCAATCTTCATCGCGGATACTGTGACTCATTTGGTTTGTGTGTCACTGTGGACAGCGATGATGAACTCAACAAACTCAGGGACGCTTTCAGGAGATTCTTCTCCAAAGCAGCCATGAATGACCTCTGGACATGGATAAAGGAACAATGGTACGCGTTTTGTTTATCTTAGATTGCAGTGCACGGAAGTCCCAGTGTCCGGGCTGGGCTGATATTTTACAATCAGCCCGCATCGCGTGGAATATCGCCTTTATAGCCGACAAGGCCGTTGGCCGACTAGGCTATAATAGCCATGCAAATGATTTGGCTAAAACCAGACGATATTCCCAACAACGAAAGAGAAAACTGAAAGAGAATAACACTAAAATCGGTAAGAGCAAAGAAATATGAACTAAAGAAAAAAATACATGAATAAATAGTCTAAAAGACGTTCAAAATTTCATCAGAATAGAAGGTTTGATTGCTTGACATCCTGCCACAAATCCTGTAATCCTGTACTTTTTCCTGTAATCCTGTAATTTTTACCCAAAATAATCGTTCTATTTTATTCTGTCTGTTAAAACTTTTTGGCATTTGTCAATATAATTTGGAAACTTACGAAAGAGTGCTTTCGATAATCAGTCGGGACTCTGTTTCTTCAACTATTTTATTTGAAGGTAAATCTCCTTTCATGATATCTTCAGGCGGGGGTTCCAGATGGAGAAAAACCTTTTACAGCCACTCAAATTTAACGGTTTCCGTAGCGGTACGATGTTTGAGGGAGGGGGATTTTAGGATGTCGTTGTTCCTGTTTTACCGACATGGCATTACTAAGAATTCACCTAATAAATAAATAGTTGCCATAACCGCCAAGATAAACTTTTTGATAACGCGCAAGTTACAGCAACGAAGTATCCGCGTTCATTGAGTTCTTGTCCCCAGAGGCGCTTTTCCCTCTGTGCCGACTGGGCCTGTTGACCAGAAACAAGTGGCTCTAGGGTCACATAATTTGATTGGCTAAAATCTAATAAAAGGAATCTAAATTATCTAATCAAAAATATTAAAAAAATGCCAAAATTGTCAAATTTGCCGTAAGTCTCTCTTTATTCCGCGGTGTTGACTGCGGCCGCCTGTCATTCTTTTTGTTTCATGCATTCAAACTCTCTTATATTATTTTATTTTCTTACTTTATTTTTGTTTTGTTTTATAATTATATTATAGTTTGTTTTTCTTTATTTTATATTTTTGTTCCGTTATTTCTCAACTCCCTGACAAAAAGTACAAGCTAGTTTTCATTATAAAAGTGTACTCTCGAGTAAAGTAAGTGCAACTTCAAACGTCATTTGTGCTTTGTTCCGTTTTAACAGCATTGAAGGAAGTGGCTGAGAGGAAGTGAAGAGAGGTTTGGAGGAAAAACCGCCTACAGCTCGCGTTTTTCTCCTCGAAATACGTGCCTGAACTTCCCCTTCAAAACTTACATGCTTTTTTTCTGTTTTCACAGCATTGAAGAAAATGACCGAATTGAAACCGAGAAGTTTGGAGATAAAAACACACACCTCATTCTTGCTTGCGAGCAAAGCACCTTTTAAGATAAAATACGGGTTTGTAACCCAATCAAATGCACTGTGTAAACCAGTTAACCTTGGGCATTTCATCTGCCCGCATACTGAGGGCTAATCACCGCCGAGACCTCTTCTGTCTAGACCCATGGTCGCGTAATTCACACCTGGTCAAACTGTTTTACGTACTTCCGGTATACTGAATTCTGTATTAGATACAAAATACTAAAACTTTGCACACCTTGCTTGCGAGAAAGCCCCTTTTATAAGATAAAATACAGGTTTTTAACCCATTCGAAGCGGGTGGACCTTTGGCATTTTATCTGCCCTCATGCCGTGAGGGCAAATCACCGTCGAGACCTCTTCTGTCTGGGTCCTTGGTCGTGTTATTCACACCTGGCCAAACTGTTTTACGTAGTTCCGGTATACGGGTTGTTAAAAAGTAAGCGTCAAACAAAAAAAAAGAAAAATTAATCTTTTAAACTTGATAGAGAACGATCCAACATTGACTGCCATATTGCTTTAATAATTGTTGTACGCTCACAGCTGCTCTCTGCAAAATAAAGTCGGATTTTTGTCAAATGTTCTTGCCTTTGAGCAGAAATAGAGCACCGTTGTGGATATCCGGCGTGGCGTATTGGGAAATGTTTTATAGTATCATTCGTGCACCCGTTGAAATTTGTGACGTCAACACACGTCATTGATTGAATGGTAGAAAAGAAGGATTCAATTTGAATTTTCTCATAATTACAACACAGCTACAACGAATCGAAGCTATCTAAACTGAGAAAGCGAGATGCCCACAGGAACATCTCTTTCTGAAAGGAATCCGATTCACTGTGACTTTGAGCGTATGAGTTGCTCTGATGAAAGTCATCTGATTCTCAATGCAGAGCGAACCTGCAAATCATCTAAGTATAAAAAGCCGAGCATCTTTGACCGAAGGAAGAGAGAATTGCCGCAGAGAAAAGAACGTTTTACAAGACAAGCTCGTTCGAAGAAAAGGGTGAAAAATAATTATTCCAGACAGGAAAACGAAGAAAATCTTCACGACATTTTCGACAGCGAGCTCGGGGGGATGGCATGCGAAGGAGCTGCCAAAAGACGTCGAATGGCTACATGTGAACAACTAGAAAAGGTGGCATGCCACGGAAATACAACACTGCATGATTTACGCAAAGCTCTGGTGGTTGTTAAGCGGTTGGAGAACTACGGTTTGCTGTAGAAAATGCCACGTTTAACCATATATCAGTTCACGAAGCAGAACCGAGTTTTAGTTGAAGGTACAATATTGATAATTTGACCTGGAAACGCCGTGCAACAACACAACTCAGCATGCATGGAATACAACTTCAAGGAACTGAACGAAAACTGGTTCGTGCAATCAGGAGTTAAAGAACTGTCGGTGGCAGATTACAGCGTTTGGATTAGTGAAGGAAGTTCACGGGAAGCGGTTTTTGGTTCAAGGCATCGGTCGATTCAAGAAATCAGGGTTCGATAAATCATAACTCTGATCTGCACCAGCGAGTGACAAAGACAAACACAAAGCGCTATAGGTTTTATCTATTGTACGGTGGTAAAAATCAGCTATCATTTCTGTACATGGACCTTTTGACAATATGGTGATTTGCTATGATGTGCTAGCAAGACTTCCTGTAAAATGATCATGATTTTATAAAGAATCTTATACTTCATATTTATTTTTTTCAGAGCAATTATGCTATCGAAATTGATACTTGTTTATAACACACCGGACATAACGCGTACTTATTAGAAATATTCTGCATCTAAATATTACTGAAGCTTGGAATTACCATTGATTTGACTCTGTCTATTAAAAGGTTCTAGATTACTTTCGAAGCTTGTTTTGATTTTAATTTCCTCTAAATCCTCTCGTTGAGATATTGTTTGCACACTTGAAAGGCAGTTGCACTTCCTGTTTAGCTTGCAACAGTCTGTCACAATCGCAATTAATGCTTGATTTTCCTTTCTTTAACTCGCACTACTTTCTAAACGAAGTAGAAAAACTGTTCGAGTTTCTCTACATATTTACTCTCTGTTTCAACATACGAATTTGAATTCGTGCAGATTCATTAACTATCAGGTCTAGATCTGTTCGCACGCTGATCAGTTTGTTAAACAATTTTGACGTTTTACAATACTAAACGATAATTATATATAAATGTACTTCTTTAAAGCTTCTCTGAAACTGAATGGTCTTGAATTGTCCTGCATGCTGTAGTAATTCTTAACTTCATCCGAAACTTCGCAAAAAATGGAAATTGTTGCCATTTCGCAAACTACTCAGTCCAGCCAATCAGATTGCCACATTTGCATTAGTAAAAATCTAAGTCATATTCTTGGTATAAAAGCGTTGATGTTCGTCTTTTTCTATGTGCGTGACTCGTCACATATTAATTCAATGCACAAATTTCGTTGCTGACAAAAATGATTTAAATAACAAAACAAATGGAGGGTTACGTAAATACCACTAAAAGCCAATATTGACCGAACAAAACTCATCTTTCGTGATAACTTTCAAGGAAAAAACCTAATTTGAAATTTTTATCAAATCTGTGACAGCCTGGGACCCAGTTGTTCGAAAAGCGATTTGCGCTAACTCGGGGTTGAATTTTAAGATCCGGGTTTCTTTTTCATTTTCTTCAAAAGCAATTTCTCCCAAAATTTTCTCAATTCTTTTTAGAGTATCTAATCATAAAATTGTAGACAAAAAGTATTGAACTGAATTTGCTCTTTTGTAAAGCTTTCATATCTGAATTCAAATTTCGCACTAACCCGGGGCTCTTTCCTTTTTTTTATGGAACAACCGGTTGTTCCGGTGGGAAATCAAATGGAATAGGCCTTTCCACTGGAAATTTGTCGAAAAAAAGAAGGAATACCTTCCGAGGTATTCCCTTTTCTCCCCAGAGACTGGTCATTCACTGAGCTCGGTCGACAACTGAACTAAAGAACGCTAAAATTTACCTGTTTAATCGATTCAAATGAATCCATAATACCTGTCGAGTGTAGATAGAGGTCGCTTCTTTGCAAGCAGCGATAGTTTTTCGTCTTTTTCGGATGAAGTTTCTCCAAGGCTTCATGAAGCCGGAAGATGAAGTAGAAAAGTTTCACCTTGAATCGCGATGTTTTTTGGTTACCCAGGCTCTCGCGGTGCTTATCAAGATGGATATGTTAAAAGGAAGAGCACCTTTTTCGTTCCGCTAACGTGATGAAGAAATTGAACTGTTCCAATTGTCGAAAAATTCTCACCGAAATTCCATGTAAATGGAAAGCGCTCCAGGGTTATGCTTCAAACAACCTGGCCCCGCGGATCAACATCAACGAGGTTTCGGAAAATGCGGAGGTGGGGGGGGGGGGGGGGGACACCGGGGGTCGTATTGTTCACGGTTCTCGGGAATTAAAATCGAAAATTCACGGAAACAATTCAGCGTTTGATTCTACTTTTCACCCATATACTTCTACGCAACAAACGTGTCGACTTCCTTGAATTATTGCATACACATCAAAATAATTGTTTTCACGTTCTAAAATACTAAATTTACAATAATTCACAACTGAATGCCGCAGTCTACACAAACAGAACTGGTCGCACTTCGTTACTTGCGATTTATTAGTGTAGTGCGTATGTGCAAGAACAATATCTTTGTCAGCAGTTCCAGAGCTCTTTTAAGGCGCATAGCTGCTAAACAATAAACCGTTCACATCCGCTGTGGCCGGAAAACTCTGACCATTCCGGCGACCTAAAGTTACTTGCCTGTATGCCACGGAAAGGTCAGTACATCTTTATCATCGCTCAGTTGCTCGGAGTCATCGAAAACGTCAGAAGAAGCATCATCTTGCTGACCGTGCGGCTGAATGTTAGAGGCTGTAGTTTCTACATCATCTGGTGAAGGTTGAGTTGGGAAAACTACCTTCTCTGTTGGTGTATTATTGTCTCCTGCCGCACGCTACGCTGATAGACGATCCTAGTTTCCATTGTTAGCGCCCATTCTATCTTCCGGTTTTTCTGACTGGCATTGAGTTAGTTTGCGAACAGGCTTGCCGAACAGTCGGGCGATGGGGTACGCTTTGCGCCGGAAAATAGCGCCCCTAGCTAGGCTAGCATTGAGCTGCCCTATTGGCTTAATTTAATTGGAATAGCATATAGAGGTATTGCTGTTCGACAACAGGATAATACGATGAGTCAAGTGTGAAATAGCCAGCAAGCTAAGGAACAACTCTCTATGTTTTCATAAACTGTCTTCACCAAGTCGCGTGCATACTGCAAGGCGGTTTTGTAGCTGGTCCGTATAGTGGCTCGTTGAATTTGGACCGTCAGGCACGTATGAAGATCAGCTGTGAAAGCTGGATTGAGATGGTCAACGAACTTGAAAAGAATTTTAAGTCCCCTCAGAATCATCCTAACAGATGACGTGATTTAGTGGGAAATGGGAATTCCATGTTAACCAACAGACTTGCATGATTTGTCACGTTCCCGGGAGGGAGTGGGGGGAGGTACTTGACCCATGTTTGGGTATAGAGGTGCCACTGGAGGTCTGAAACCCTGACCCTGTTTAGGAAAAAAATAACGTTGAACAAATACCCTGTTTAGGACAAAGGAAAACGCCTTTTATGCTATAGCGCTAATATCAAGTCCTGAAAATGATCTAATGTTGACTGATGACCGGCTAAATAAATACTGATCAACGTTTCTTATTTCGAACATTGCCTGATTTCATACGGGGGGGCCTTGTAACGAAATCCGTATATTATGTTATTATTCAACACAAGACCAACATAGTCAGAAAATAAAGACTGAGCATTACAAAATCCGTAAGTTTGGTGTTAATCAGGCCAATATTGAAGGACATATAGCCATTCAAGTTTCCCCGCGGAAATTTGATGTTGTTTTTAAAACAAATATGAACTTGAGAAGCGGCTTCATGTCAGACGTTTTTGTCAGTCATTTGCTAGTATTTAGTAATTAGTATTTAGTATTAGTAGTACAGTAATAGCCCGCGTATAAGAACCTGGGTTTTAAGAACCTGTTAGGTTAAAATTTTCATTTTAAGCCCCCTGCACATAAGAACCTATTAAGGCTAAAATTAGGTTCTTATCAGTGGGGTTGCTGTAAAAGTGTACAGGTAGAAACTGCTGAATTAAGATCATCATCTAAAACTTGACATAACTTTTTTTCTTTTAAGCTTAAGTACCATGTTGTATGTCTATTGTGTTTGCCATTCAAATAATTCCCTAAGTATTTGCAAGTACTGTACTTTCTGACCATCTCCAACTCTGTGAGAATCACAAAATATTAAATGTAAAATATTAAATATTGTTACGTTTTGTTAAGGACATATACTGCACCTACACTGAACTGCCCATAGGCATTGCTCTATGGTACAAATAATGATTTATACTGTATTATGAGGTGATATTTATAATATATATAGTATATTCAGATGAAATTCATATGAAAATATAAGAACCTATTTTAAGAACCTTGGTAGCCTAAATTTGCTTTAAGTACCATTTATATAAGAACCGATTTAGGCTAAATTGAAAAATTCAGGTTCTTATACGCGGGCTATGACTGCTAATTTTTCACAAAAAAGACAAAATCCTTGATGTGCATGTCTTTCACAGGTATTACGTTCTGGTGATTCTCGGTAGCATTTGTTTGATTGTTGTTCTACTCAAGTTAACTTCTCGTGGACGACCATCTCTCCTAAGCCTTGCGAGACGAGCTCTTCGGCCATACGTCGTGCGAAACCAGCAATCAGCGAGTGTAAGAACCCGCCAATCGTCTTCTGGCGACTTTATGGATGCAGTGGGGGATGTGGGATCTGGTAACGAAGAAAGTCTACAGGAACATGGCATATATGAATCGCGTGAGTTAATAGATGAGTTGTAACGATCCTTTGTAGGAACTCGGAGCGACATATCGCTACATAATTTTAAATAGTAGAGCAATTCCACCTCCTCCTTCTCCTCTGGTGGAAAGAGAAACGTCACACTTGCAGTACTTGCAATGTTTTGTAAAATATAACAATAAAATTGTCTCAAATCCGACACACAAATCAACTGCTAACGTGATGTGTCAGTTTCTCTGGGTTTTTCCATTTTCTTTTTCTGTGATAACACCAACAACAACCAACCAACCATTTTATTTTACCTGAATAATTACAACAAATAACTTAAAAAAACATAATTGTGCAAAAAAACTACTCAAAATAGTGAAAAACTAAACGAACCGATTAGATAGAAAATGTTCGGTTTGTTTTGCTCGGGTGAGCGGACTAAACGCTCAACGAAACAAACTTTCCATTGGTCAAAATCGCGTGGACGGAAATTAAGATTACACGAGAACGCTAAATTTTGAACTACATTTAGCACCTACACCACGAGCGTCCCCCAATTAATTCTTTACAGTCCGTTGAGCGTGAAGCGAAAAAAGACTGAAGGCCAGTGAGAGAAAGTCAAAGGCGGCGAGACGCGCCAAAAATTCCCTTTCTTCGCCCGCCTCGCCACTGGTGACGGACAAAAAACACAGAGAATGGTTGTAGTCTGTTTAGTATACCTCACTGTTTGTTCTTTGTGTTGAATTTTTCAGTTGAATCCCATTTGCATTCTTTATTTCCGGACGTAGCCAGCTGGGACTTACACGATGCCATCCGCCATTCAACATCCGAACAAGCTGCGATTAACAGGCTCCTAGCTCAGGGATACGTCATGAGTGAATATTGAACCGGGTAAACACGCGTGAGGTTACTGACTCGTCCCCAGTCGTCTCCTGTGAGAAAATAGCAAGACGCGATGGATGATGGGAAGGAGGAAAGGCGGGAGTCTCTGATTTCTGCCTCCTTCCCATCATTCCCCGCGCTTGTTATTTTTTCTGATAAGAGACGACTGGGGACGAGTCAGCGTGAGATTATAACAGGAACAGCTCCCTGGCTGATGCAATGTGTTTTTATAAGGATGGCCGTGAGCTGCTTTTCAACATGCTTTATAATCTTGAAATCGAATAAAGAAATAAAAAGAAATATCAACTAATAAGAAACGTCGATCGTGTATAAACGTTGGAGAGAAGGTTCAAATTTCACCAAAATGCCAATAGAGCTTTTGATTCTTGTCACAAAAGCACATTTGATGAACTGTAATTCATGCGAGTTCTGTTTTGCTTTATGGGTCCGTTTAGCCATTGGTGGCATTTAGCAATACGAAAGATGGCTTTTGACAATCAGGCCGTAATCCAAGCGCCTTTCCTTCCCTTTAATTGAGTCAGTTTGAATAAAACTGGCCTTGTCCCCTTGATGTCCTTGATGTCTATCTGCGATTCTCGGGGGTACGTTGCTTAGAAACATCAGCAACATGACATGACACCCTTAACGGAGCTACGTCACGATATTTTGAGTTATTTCTTCGACAACTTTAAAATCTAGGAAACCTAACAATAATAGTTTGCTAAGGAAGAAAAACACCAAAGGAGTGATACAAAACCAAAAAGAAACAAGGATGGCTGAGGATGGAGAAGATTGAAACGGATTGGAAATGACGATTTTGAAAAATTTATGCTAAATTTTTCAAAGTGCACGAACAATGACGAAGCTCCTTTAAGAAACAAGCTGATGAGGCACGTCAATTTTGTATTGATCCAAGTTATGTACATTTTATGAAAGGCCGTTAATTTAGTGTTGCTGAATATCGTGTATTGTGTGTTCTCTTCTTTTTAGGTTGATCTCGTCATTTTCTTCTGAAGTATAAACAGAAACTACAGGAACACTGACAATTATAGTGCTATGACATTTTGTCGTTTTATAAACTGTATAATTCTTTTAAAATGCATCTCCTAATAGAATTGTCAGAAACTCTTGTGTGCTATACTTGTAGATGAACTTAATTAAATAAGACCGTAAAAAGTTTAAGAGATTTTTTTGTTATTTTGTTTTTCTGCAGTTTTTTAGTGACACCCCTTCGCTTCCTGCTATCGGAAATATAAATTTTAATTATCCAATATTTTTCGGTGTAGGGGTCATCTGTCCTTTGGATCGAATTCCCAAAATGATATTCTTTCTTTTAACCCGTCTATAAACGGTTAAAATTTCATTCGAACTCGCGTGTGCCTGCGCCTTAACGAGGAAACGTATGGTTCAAATTCTGAAAATTCAGTACTCCTGAAGGTAATTGTGTCGGAGACTGGGCCCGAATATAGTTAGAAATTTGATTGACAGATGTGATTATAACATGTGAGCGCAATCGAGCGTAAAAAACTTTCCTTCGGAGCGTGAGAATTGTGAACTGTGTGAAGTGCTGGGAATAAATCTGTTCAGTTTATCTTGTGACTTGTGACCTTTGTTGGGCAAACTAAACTTTTCAAATTGCTACTGGAGGCATTCCCAACAAAAGTGGCACCTCCGACGGGACTTGTGTTGATCTTCGTGAATCTAGTACTGTGTTTATCGTCGCGAAGCATGGAGGCCGCGAGCAAGGATCTTGAAACGAAACTTACACAACTTCAGATCACCAGGGAAAAAACTGACGCTGTTCTTGCGAGCCAGAATGAGAACAAAATCAAAAGACATAGGGATGCGCTGTGTTCAGTGGTTGCCTCAGTGGAGAAAGCGAAGCGGAAAGTGGAAGAGTTGAAAATATCTGCCGGCGAAGAACTTTCCGCCATTACCTCGTGGGGCGCTAAATTAGATCAAGATATCGAAGCTGTTGACCTCGATATGGATGGAATTTCTTCATTTCTGAGTAATTTTGATCAAGAGCAGATAGAAAAAGCTAGAAATAATCAGCTCGCTTTCGAAAAAGAGCTATTTGAGAAGAAGCTTCAATACACCAAAGAGCTCAAAAACGTGGACTCGCCGGATCAAGCGGCCGCGGGAAGTCAAAATGGTAAACAAAGTGCTGCGTCAGCGAAGTTACCGAAGCTTACTATTACACAGTTCAATGGAACTAATCTTGATTGGAATCGTTTTTGGGGCCAATTCACCGAGGGAATAGACAAGTCCGAAATGGCTGCTATCACTAAATTTTCCTATCTCAAGGAATTTGTCGATCCTAAGGTCAGAAAAGGCATCGATGGGCTGCCGTTTACCGCCGAGGGCTATGAGAAGGCGAAGGCTATTTTGATCGAGCGTTACGGAAATGTCAGCGAAGTAGTCAAAGCCTACGTTAAGGACATTTTGGATTTGCCGAAGATCAATGGAAGCCAGCCTCGGAAAATTCATCATTTTTACGAAAGATTGCTGTACGACGTTCAATCTCTCGAGACCAGGGGGAAGCTAAGTTTGGTGAATGGAAACGTGGCTCTAACGATCGATAAACTTTCTGGAATTCGTGGAGATTTGGTGCGGAACGATGAAGATTGGCAAAGTTGGGATTTCCTTAAACTGTGTGACGCGTTAAAGTCGTGGACTCGCCGGAATCCAGTGGATTTTGATGAACCGCAGTCGTTCAAACATGATCGCACGCCCTCGCGAAATTACCATACAAAGCAGCAGGACGCCAAGACACGTGGTTGTGTTTACTGTGAAGATAGCTCGCACAGGAGTTCGGAATGTACACGCGTTGTTAGTTGCGACGAGAGGAAGAAATTTCTGGCTGAAAACAAACTTTGTTTTAACTGTGCTTGCCCAAAACATAGGGCTGCTGAGTGTGCAAGCAAGACGAGATGCAATTTATGCTCCAGGAAGCACCACACCTCCATCTGTCCTGATCAACAACCTAAGGCAGACAGCGTGTTGTCTTCTGTCGATGCTGAGAAAGTGGTTTACCCTGTTGTAGTGATTAAGGTTGGTGGTATTGAATGTCGTGCATTGTTGGATTCTGGTTCGTCTAGTTGTTATGCTTCAGCCAAACTTCTGGATATGCTTGGACAGAAGCCAACAGAGATTAAGCCTAAGAGAGTTGAGATGCTTATGGCTTCAACCACAGCGAGAATGGAAGTTTTTAAGACCACTGTTTCGTCAAGGTCTGGTGATTACCGTTTAGATGTCAATCTCACCAAGGTCAATAGAGGAGAGCCTGGAAAATCCCCAATACCAACAGTTGACTAACACTTACCCCCATTTAAAGGATGTGAAAATGGATGATACGGATACCAAGCCATTGTTGCCAGTTCATGTTATCTTGGGTGCTGGAGTGTATGCTCGCATTAAAACTGATACTCGACCAAGGATTGGTAACCAAGGGGAACCTGTAGCTGAGCGCACCAAATTGGGATGGGTTATTCTTTCTCCAGGAGAGGAGATTGATACTACACACATGCTTCTTACCCAAACTAGCCAAGTGGACTATGAGGAACTATGCAAGTTAGACGTGTTAGGACTTGCCGACACGCCGCAACATGACCAAGGTGAAGTGTACAGAGAATTTCGTGAGCAGTTATCGCGCAGTGAAAAGGGATGGTATGAAGCGGCCTTGCCATGGAAAGGCAACCACCCTCCTCTACCTTCAAATGAGTATGGAAGTCTTCGCCGCCTGGAGAATTTGAAGCAGAAATTGAAACGGACCGGGTTGGAACAGGCCTACAGCGAGATCATCGAAGAACAGAAAGCTGAAGGGATTGTGGAAACAGCTGATCAGCCAGCTCAGGGAGTGGAGTGCTACATCCCCCATAAACCTGTTGTCAGGGAAGATGCCGCAACAACCAAAGTACGCGCAGTGTATGATGCATCTGCTAGAGCCTACCCTAATGCTGTGTCCTTGAATGATTGCTTGTATCAAGGCCCCCCTCTTCAAAATAAATTGTGGAATGTCCTTGTCCGGTCACGCATGCACCCTGTGGCACTTGTAGGAGATTTAAAGAAGGCGTTTTTGCAAGTAAGAATTAGACAAGCTGACCGTGATGCTCTGCGGTTTCATTGGAGGCAGGGAGAACAATTGAACATTGAGACATTGCGATTCACAAGAGCTTTATTTGGCCTAGCGCCATCTCCCTTTCTTCTTGGTGGTGTAATTGAGTGCCACCTGGACACCTGGAAAGAACGTGAAGAAGTTGTGATAGCTGAGCTGCGAGAAAGTCTATATGTGGATGACCTGCTAAGTGGTGGAGCAACAGTGGAAGAAGCCAAGGAGCTGAAGGAAAAAGCCATTGAGATCTTTGAAGACGCAACTTTTACATTGCATAAGTGGCAGTCAAATGAGCCTAGACTAGAAGAGGGTACTGCGTCTTCAGAAGAAGAGGAGACCTTTGCAAAACAGCAGCTTGGAGGGCCCCAGGCAGGAGAATCAAGCCTACTCGGACTGGGATGGAACAAGAAAAGTGATGAGGTCATTGTATCTTTCCCTGACTGGGAAGCAGCCCCAACTAAGAGAGGTGTTCTTCGCAAGCTTGCAAGTATCTATGACCCCTTAGGCTTAGTTTCGCCAGTGACTCTGGTTGGGAAGTGTTTGTATCGTGCTGTATGTTGTGAAAAGTTGGCATGGGATGCGGAGTTGACAGGCAGGCTGAAACTCAAGTGGCAGCGGTGGGAACAGAGTCTACCCAAACAGATATCTGTAAGTCGTGCTCTCGCTGACCACAGGGAACCCATCCATGAAATTCATTTGCATGGCTTTGGAGATGCAAGTAGCTGTGGTGTAGGTGTGGCCGTGTATGCAATCGTTAAACAAGAATCTGGGACAACTCAACGGCTCCTAGCAGCGAAAGCCAGGCTCGCCAAACAGGGTTTAACGATCCCCCGACTTGAGCTAGTAGCGGCGCATATGGTGACAAATGTGTTGGTTAACGTGAGAGACGCATTGAAGGGTTTTCCTGTTGTAACCCTAAATGGTTGGCTGGATAGCTTAGTTGCTCTCTTTTGGATAAGTGGTGGTGGGCAGTATAAGCAGTTCGTGGAAAATAGGGTGCAGAAGATCCGTGCACATCCAGAGATTACATGGAGGCATGTTCCCACTAAGGAAAATCCGGCTGATGTTGCGAGCAGGGGCGGTGATGTTGAGTTTAGTGAGCTTTGGTGGAAGGGTCCAGACTGGGTGGCAGATTGTGAAAGCTGGCCTCCACAACGTGTTATTCAGCCCTCTGAAGCAAGTACAGCAGAACTGAAAGCTACCAAAGAGTTGTTCAAGGTTGCTGTGGATAAAGCTGACAGGCTGTATGAAGTTCTCGACAAGTTTGAACTAAGGAAAGCTCTGAACATTTGTGCATGGATTACACGGTTTGTGCACAATTCTCGACACTCTGATCAGAAATTGAGAGGTCCCTTGACAACTGAGGAGTTACAGAAACAGCACCTGTTCTGGGTGAAAAGAGCTCAGCAGAGTTGTGAGTTTGAAGATGACCGCCTGCGTCTGAACCTGCAACCTAACCCGGATGGAGTTTTGGAGTGCCGTGGAAGAATACAGGGACTCTATCCTCTATACCTCCCTGACAAGCACTTGTACACTAAGAAGTTAGTACATCGTGAGCACCTGCGCACCTTACACGGGGGAGTGAGCTTAACAATGACAAGTGTAAGAAGTAACCACTGGGTCCCACGCCTAAGAAAGCTAGCAAAGCAAACCATAAGAGCTTGCCAAGGTTGCAAACGATTCCAAGCAGTAGCAGCAGCAAACCCTCCACCTGGCAATCTTCCTGTGGATCGGACACAAGGAACACACCCATTCCAGGTGATTGGTGTCGACTATGCAGGGCCGATCAAATACAAGAAACGTGGAAAGGAAGAAAGCAAGGCGTACATCGTGTTATATGCATGTTCCCTGTGTCGTGCATTGTATTTGGACTTGGTCCCCTCACTGGAAACCAGAGAGTTCATTCTGAGTCTAAAGAAGCTGATTGCCAGAAAAGGACGTCCGCAGATTATATACTCTGATAATGGATCTACATTTGTCGGGGCAGCACAATGGTTGAGGAAAGCTATGTGTGACGAGAAGTTTAACAAGTTCCTTGCTGAGAATAGTATTACGTGGAAGTTTAATCTCAGTCGCGCCCCGTGGTGGGGCGGGCAATTTGA
>OX393563.1:27354366-27359366 GCA_947652115.1 Blastomussa wellsi | reverse complement strand
CACCCAAGGAAACCCCTCAGGACTTCCTGATTAGGGCCCTTGACTTAAGACAACAGGTTATATTTGCATCGCAAGCTGAGGGTGGCCCTGTTAAATATGAATCATCGCTTGTTCATTCTTTGTTCCTTCACGCTGTCGAAACGGGCCTACAGGACGAATCTGTCCGTAATAAATTGCGACCGTTCCTTCAGAAGACAGATGTGACAGACGAAGAATTAATGGAGCAAATTAATGTGGTGGTATCCGAAGAATCAGAGAGAAAGGGTAAGCTGGGAGCCACCAACCACAAGAATGTGAATGTGAGTTGCTTGGAAGTTGACAGTGACAAGAAGTCTGGGTCAAAAAGAGAAGCGAAGTCTGAGAGGCCTGACAGGCTAATGGTTACCCTAGAGGCTGTCCAATCAGATATTGCTGTCCTGAAAGAAGCTATGGTCTCCCAGAATACTAGAGAGAGAGAAAGAGTCCAACCCAGGCAACCATTTGAGAACCAAAGGAGACGTGTCTGCCCAGCATGCCAAACAGCAAACCAAGAGTTCTGTGACCATTGTTTCCGCTGTGGTTCAAGTGACCATTTTGCACGAGGGTGTCGCAGGGGTGCAGCCAGCATATCAAATCAGGGAAACCGAAGGAGGCTACCACCGCGGGACAGGGAGTAGCTGATGACCACGTCAAAAGGTCCCATGTTTGTGTTAACTGTGGCAGGAAGGGATTATCTTTAAAGCAATGTTCAAATTGTCAGTCAGTACACTACTGTTCTCAGAAATGTCAAAGAGCCCATTGGATGAAGCATAAGAAGTTGTGTAGTGCAATTAAGTACCTGTCTAACCAGGAGAAAAGGGATGTTTCTGACAGTGGCATGTATGTTAGTCACCTTACACCAAACCAACATGCAAGAGTTGTAAAATTGGTGGGGAAGAGATGTACGGTTCAGTGTGTTATGAATAATGTTCAAACAGAAGCATTGTGGGACACCGGTGCCCAAGTTTCTATTGTTTCCAAGGACTGGATTGCTGAGAACCTGCCCACAGTTGTGAGTCGTCCAATGTGTGAACTGCTTAATGACCAAGGACTTGATTTGAAAGCAGCTAATGGTACTGCAATCCCATACGAAGGATGGATTGAAGTTTCTTTCAAGTTGGCGACCTCAGATGACAAACATGGTATGTCGGTACCCTTCCTGATTTCAACAGAAGCTATGGATCATCCCATTATTGGATACAATGTAATTGAAGAAATTGTGAGAAACCCTGCTAGTGATTCACCGCCCAATTATGACGAGACATTAGTCAATGCTTTAAGCTCAAGTCTCCCAAATGCAAAGCAGGAGGATGTCAAAGCTTTGGTTGGTCTCATTAGGACAAACATCCCAAGTGAACTGTGTAGTGTGAAAGTAACGAAAAGGGACAAAGTAGTTCCAAAGAATGAGACAGTGGTAGTAACTTGCTCTGTGAATACTGGCCCAATTGAGTCAAGACTTCCAGTGTTGTTTGAACCAGATGTTGAATCACCATGGCCATCAGGACTCGAGGTCCCTGAAACATTAGTAACTATCAGAGGTGGTGCTTCATCGCGTGTCAAAATTCAACTGAGAAACACTACAGACCATGATATCACCTTGAAAAACAGGACAGTGTTAGGCAAGCTCCAGCTAGTCAAATCCATAACCCCATTAGAAGTACGAAGGAGAGAGAATGAAGAAAGTTCGGAAGACAGCATGCTTTCTAGTGACAAATCATCAGAGGAGCGAGAAGAGCTCGGCTTGCAATCGGACGCAGCGGTCATGAAGGAATGTCAAAATAACACTAGCAACCCACCTCCAGATGTTGATTTAGGAGACCTGACACAAGACCAAAAAAATGCAGTAATGAACATGCTAATAGAGGAAGCAGATTCCTTTTCGAAGGATGACAATGATGTAGGATGTGCAGAGGGCCTGCAACTTAAGATTAACCTGTCAGATGAAAGTCCAGTCCAGAAAAACTATACAGCTATTCCAAGGCCTTTGTACCCAGAAGTGAAACAATATGTTGAAGACTTGCTCAACCGTGGATGGGTGCGGAAGTCACGCTCGGCCTATTCATCGCCAGTAGTTTGTGTGCGGAAAAAGGACGGTTCTTTGAGACTATGTGTAGACTTTCGTGAGCTGAACAGAAGAACAGTACCAGACCGACACCCACTTCCTCGGGTACAAACAACCATTGAGAATCTTGGAGGAAACAGTTGGTTTTCTCTGTTGGACCAAGGAAATGCTTACCATCAAGGATTTGTCAGCCCTCAATGTCAACACATGACTGCATTTGTAACACCATGGGGCCTGTACGAGTGGGTGAGGATCCCATTTGGTCTCAGAAATGCTCCTGGAGAATTTCAAAGATTCATGGAGGACTGTCTTGAAGGACTTAGAGATGAAATTTGTGTACCTTATCTAGACGATGTGATTGTTTTCAGCGGAACTTTTGAGAAACACATTGAGAATGTACGGACAGTGTTGAGGAGGCTACGTGAACATGGGATAAAGCTTAAAGCCAGAAAATGTAAGCTGTTCAAGAAGGAGGTTAATTATCTGGGGAGAATTGTTTCTGCTGACGGATATCGAGTGGATCCCTCAAATGTTAAGGCTGTCTTAGCACTTAAAGAGACTAACCCCAAAACTGTTGGAGATGTGAGAAAACTGCTAGGTTTGTTGGGGTATTACCGAAAATACATTCAAGACTTCTCCAGAATTGCGCAGCCTCTCTTCGAACTCTTGAAGGCGCCCGGGGTTAAATCTAGCAGACATCCTAATCAAACAGGAAGACGTAGTCAGAAAGGAAATGGGACGCAAGCACCATCCAGGCATGCTATTGTTTGGACAGAAGAACATCAAGGAGTGTTAGAGAAACTCATAGACTGTCTGGCTAACCCGCCAATTCTTGGTTACCCAGATTATGATCTCCCATTTGTCCTGCACACAGATGCATCAAACGAAGGACTTGGAGCGGTGCTTTATCAGCGCCAGTCCGGTGAAATGCGTGTCATAGGGTATGGATCCAGAACCCTCACCCCGGCTGAGAGAAACTACCATCTTCATTCTGGAAAGTTAGAGTTCTTAGCTTTGAAATGGGCCATTTGTGAGCAGTTCAGGGACTATCTGTACTATGCACCATCATTCACAGTCTACACGGACAATAACCCCCTGACGTATGTTTTATCGACAGCGAAACTTAATTCAACTGGACATCGTTGGGTGTCAGAATTGGCTGATTACAATTTTGAGATCAAGTACAGACCGGGTAAAGTGAACCAGGATGCTGATACCTTGTCAAGAATTCCATTGGACATCAACCAGTACATTCCTACTTGTACACAAGAGACTTCACAGGAGGTGATCAGTGCAACTTTGACTGGTATTAAGGCACTTCAGAACGGTGATACAGTGTGGATAACAGCAATAAGTAACAGAGCGGATGCATTGAGCCTTGACTCTGATCTTCTTGATTCCAAGAACTATGACAAAATCGAGCCTCAAGTCATCCTGACAGCTCAGAAACAAGACCCAAGTATCAGCAGAGTTCTTGCATTCAAACTCAATGGACGCAAACCAGCAATCCATGAAATATCTAGAGAGCTTCCACAAACAAGAAAGTTACTACGTGAATGGCCGAAGCTGGAAATTGGACGTGATGGGCTGTTGAGAAGGAAACGTGGAGAGAATTTACAACTGGTGTTGCCAAAGCAATTTCATCGCCTGGTCTATAAGGAACTACACCAAGAAATGGGACATTTAGGGTCAGAGAGAGTACTACAACTTGCTCGTGAGAGATTTTACTGGCCCAACATGCAGCGAGACATTATCCGCTTCGTGACCCAGGTGTGCAGTTGTCTGAAGCAAAGGCGACCAAATGTCTCGACACGTGCCCCTCTCCAACCTATTGTCACTAGTGCACCCTTTGAGTTGATATCTATTGATTACATGCACTTGGAAAGAAGCTCTGGTGGGTACGAATACATTCTGGTCATTGTTGATCACTTCACACGATTTGCGCAGGCATATCCCACCAGAAATAAGTCAGCACGAACAGCAGCCGACAAGCTCTACAACGACTTTGTACTTCGTTTTGGAATGCCAGCTCGTATTCTGCATGATCAAGGAAGAGAATTCGAGAACAAATTGTTCCACCAGTTACAACAGTCGTGCGGAATGATACGTTCAAGGACCACGCCCTACCATCCGCAATGCAATGGTAAAGCGGAGCGATTTAACCAGACCTTGCTATCGATGTTACGGACGCTACCTGAAGAGAAGAAAAGCAAGTGGTCAGAGTATGTGCCCAAGGTTGTACACGCATACAATTGTACCCGGAGTGAATCAACTGGGTATTCACCGTTTTACCTCCTTTTTGGGAGGTCACCACGTCTTCCAGTGGACTTGATATTTGGACCTGCACAAGAGGAAGTTAACGTGACCCACACAGAATACGCTGACAAATGGAAGATTGCTATGAAAGAAGCATATTCATTGGCTTTAAAGAACGCCTCCAAGACTGCAACGGGTGGCAAGAAACAGTATGATTGCAAAGTGCGGTATACAAAGTTACAACCTGGGGACAGAGTACTGGTCCGAAATTTATCTGAGCGCGGTGGACCAGGGAAACTTCGGTCGTATTGGGAACAGAAAATACATGTCGTGAGAGAGCAGAAGGGGGAACTACCCATATACAAAGTGAGCCCAGAAGGACAGCCAGACAAGTCAAGAGTACTCCACAGAAATCTCTTACTGCCATGTGACTACCTCTCTGCAGATACTGAGGAGCTCGTTCCGCAGTCAGTCCAAGGGAAGAGGACGGCGCCTGTTCGGTCGAGAAGGCATAAAGAAATAGTTCACCAAGCTCACCATAATGAAAGCGACAGTGGGGAGGAGGATGACATACCTGGCCTGGTACCCAGAGATCTGGACGCATTGTCCCTTCCAATGTCAGTGGCAGGACCTGAGGAAGTTAGGGAAGTACAACCAGATAACA
>OX393563.1:27309366-27349366 GCA_947652115.1 Blastomussa wellsi | reverse complement strand
TTCTGTTCTTTTACAATCTCGATATCTACGTTCCTTCCCAGAACACATTTTCCGAGTTCCACAGGGCTTCTCAACCGCGCAACGAACAACTCCAGTTCACGTTGCTTGATTGCGTGACGTTCTTGCTGTTGTTCATAAATGTCATCAAGTTTTGTCAACACTGCTTTCTCGTGCTTTTTCAAACTTTTAATTAGTTCCCCCACAATGGCTCTCACGTTTCCACGGGCTTCCATAATTTCTGTCTTTCTGCTTGTGAGCATATTTTCATTTTGCTTCATCTCATCTTGACACGATGTTATTTCTTCTTCTGCTTTCTTCAGAGCCTTATTAACTTGCTTCTTTCCTTCTCGGGCAGCTTGTTTAAGATCCACTACATCATGTTGCAAATGGTTCTCGTCATAGCAAATATCGCAGATGCATTGGTTACAATGCTGGCAGTAGAAAAGAAGCGCCTCTTTTTCGTGGTCGTCCTCTGTACACATAACTGGTCCTTCCAAAAGATCTTGCAGTCGCGCATTCCGAAACAGAATAGTATTGTGATGCTTGGTGGCTCTTAGACGTCGGTGAGCTTTGTGGCACTTTGAACAAAGGTGGTCTTGGCACACAAAGCAGTAAGAAATGGCGGTTTTACCCTCGTTACACCACAGGCACGTTTTGGTCGCTTGATATCCTTGTGATGGAGCAAGGATCACCTGCAGTCGATCCAAGTGAAACGAAGTGGGCAAATCGCTTAATGCGTTTTCGTCGGGGATTAGAATCGATGTCTTGCAAATTGGACAGCATATTTCGTCGTGATGTCGTCTTCTTTCGATGCGAGGCAAGTTATCAAGACACAGTAAACAGAATGAATGCAAACAGGGTAGAGTCTTGGGGTCTTCAAGTGTTTCAAGGCAAATTGGACATTTTGCTTCCGCGTCGACAACATCCATGTCTTCTTTTTCCTTCAAACGTCACGTGATAGATAACGTGTTGTAACGAGAATGACGCGGAGCAAATTTAATGCAAGAAATAAATTCAATGCAAAATAATGCCCACTACAAAAGAAAAACACCTGCCGTTAAAATAATGAATTTTATCGCGCTCGACTCTCATTTCATGGAAATTATTTGTAATAATAACAACAACAATAATATCTTTATTACTTAAAAATATTAATAACAACGTTAGTAATACGATCTGATTGTCATACAAACTCTGTATTTTTCATCATGTCTATCTATATCGGACAACAATAAAAACGCTGAAAACGGAATACAGACCTCGTTCACAACGTCTTTATTTTTTCTGCCGTACAATGGGTTAGTTAAGCTCATTTTGCATCAGTTTACATTTTTCCAGTTGCGCCGTTGTCAAGGAAGGTTTGACTGTCGACAGGGCTGCCATGAAATGTTTATGTTCTACTATACAAACTGACATGCCTCCGTCTTCAAGAGCATACAGCGCGGCCTGTATGAAAACAACAACAAAATCAATCAATCAATTGTCGTGTTTTCTCTCTTCTTTTCGCACAATAACGTCCTGAGTAGTTCTAAATAAGTGCAAATATCGTTTGATTGAAGAAAATGGCTCTGCCTCTTGAAGGACTTGAAAAGTCCTAACCTGAATGGCCAATCGAATATTCGCGTTTTTTTTTTCACTTTGCCTCTCTTTCAAAACGAGGTCTTCTCCAACTCGTTTAAGAGTGAAAGGCTTGCACCAAGCCTCATTCTGAAACCGAGGCAAAAAGAAACCCGGAAACGCGCTAATGCCTGAAGCGTCCTTATTTATGTGCTATCTTTAGGCTCGATTACCAGCCGCTGAACGGAACCGGGGCCCGCGCTCCTCCCCGAACACGCGAAGACCGGACTCGAGAGGGCGGCGGAAATCGAGCCTATGCTATCTTCCGACTGGATAATACAAGAATCAGCCATTACTTGCCAGAACTTGCCGACTGCCTTACCTCTCGGCACAAATTTTCAAGATCAGCGCCTGAGAACAGTTCCGTGTTTAAAGCATACTCCTCCAAATCCACGTCCTCTGCCCACGGACTGCCACGAGCGTGTACTCGCAGGATTTGTAACCGGGCCTCCACGTCTGGAGGAGGCACATAAATGATGCGGTCGATTCGACCTGGCCTGAGAAGGGCCTCGTCAATAACATCAGGCCGATTAGTGGCTGCGACAATAAGAACATCTTTTACAGTTGAAGAACTTATGATTTTTAATCTCTGCGTTTCAAGGGAAATCTCTTCATTTTCGAAGTTTGCCGACGCACATTTCTTTGTCATCAATTTTTCCCTATCTCTGCTATGATCTGAATGCTCAGAGCTGCCTTCCTCTGATTGGTAGATATCCGCCAATGTTCCAACACCATCCATTTCGTTCAACAGAGTTGACAATAATCTTGCCCCCACCCCAGTACTGCTCGTCCCTGACCGTTTGCCGACAATGGCGTCCAGTTCATCAAGGAACAGGACAGACGGAGCTGTCGCGCGGGCCTTGGTGAACACCTGAAAAATTTGACAAACAAAACAGAATTCAACAGCTACTTTCGAAATAATTTGCTTCCCAGGGGAAGCTTGTACACTGTAGTACATAAAACAATTATAAGCCTAGATTTTTATGATTTGAGTTCTCAGTTCACTCCTTAGTTTCGCCTTTCCAAACACCTCAATTTCGTCAAGAATACTTCGCTGCGCGTCGTATCTTCTCTAATTCTTTTTCTCGGTAGTTGGAAATGTGATGAAACAATGTAGTCCCTAAAGACACTACAGCTACGCTAACGCTTCGCGTGAATACAGCAACTGCATTCTTCTCACCTCTCGTATTTTCCTCTCCGCATCTCCAACATAAGGTGAGTACAACTGTGCACAACTGAGGGCCATAAAGGTGCACTTACAAGACGTGGCTGCCGCACGCACTAGGGTCGTTTTACAGCATCCTGGAGGGCCATACAGGAGAACGCCCCTTGGACGTTTAAGGCCAAGACGCGCGAAGGATTCTGGGTGCTTAAGCGGCCATTCAATTGCCTGTTAAATGAAAACGTCAGGATTTTCAGAAGAAACCCAGTAAATACACATGATTCACCTACATTTGCGCTCTCATCTGACACCTGACGCTCGTGTTTATCGCTGAGCTGTGCTCCTGTTATATGCTCGCATACCCAGTTTGGTGCTCACATCTCGTGCTTTGCGACTGTGATTCGCCCTTCGCGCGCGTGCCTTACACGCTTCGCTTGTCTCCCGTGTTGTGCTCGTTCCTCTCGCTTAATGATCGTGTGTCCTGCTTTGTGCTTGCTTTTCCCAAGTTGCGCTCCTGTGTTCTTGTTTGTGCGAATGTCTACCAAGTAGGGCTCATGTCTCTCGAGTTGAACTCTGTTTCCCGTGTTGTGCTCGCGTGTTCTTGTTTGGGTGCGTGTTCACCGCGTTGGGCTCGTATCTCCCGCGTTGCGCTCGTGTCTACTGCGTTGGGCTCATGTCTCTCGCGACCTATCGCGTTCGCCTCGTGTCCCCTGTGATTCGCTAGTTTCTAACGCGTTTAACTTCTGTCTCTCGCGTTGCGCCAGTGTCTAACGCGTTCGTCTCGTGTCTCTCGCGTTGTGCTGGTGTCTAACGCGTTTGACTGGTGTCACTCGCGTTGCGCTGGTGTCTAACACGTTTGACTCGTGTCTCCCGCGTTGCGCTAGTGTCTAACGCGTTCGTCTCGGGTCTCCCGCGTTGCGCCAGTGTTTATCGCGCTTGACTCGTGTCTCTCGCGTTGCGCTCTTATCTAACGGGCTGGCCACGTGTTTCTCGCATCGCGCTCTCATCTACCGGGTTGGCCACGTGTCTCTCGCGTTGCGCTCTTATCTAACGGGTTGGCCACGTGTTTCTCGCGTTGGGCTCTTATCTAACGGGTTGGCCACGTGTCTCTCGCGTTGGGCTGTTATCTACCGGGTTGGCCACGTATCTCTCGCGTTGGGCCCTTATCTACCGGGTTGGCCACGTATCTCTCACGTTGGGCTCTTATCTACCGGGCTGGCCACGTGTCTCTCACGTTGGGCTCTTATCTACCGGGCTGGCCACGTGTCTCTCGCGTTGGGCTCTTATCTACCGGGCTGGCCACGTGTCTCTCGCGTTTGGCTCGTTTCTCAAGTTTTTTTGCCCTTTTTCGCACGTTGCGCTCATGTGTGCTTCACGTTTCACTGCAAAAATGTTGCAAATCTTTCTAAGTGGCCTTCAGGGTATAACTATAGTATTAGATATGCATCGTCAACATTGCAGTGTAATGTGAAAGTTTGTTTAACGGAATTGACATAACATAAAGTACACAGTGTAGAGCATTATTGCTACCTGTTTCAGAGCTTGTTTCACATCCTGCAGTCCCCCAATATCTTCCCAGCTGACAGGACTCAATTCAACCATTCCCTCTAAGCCTCGGTACATGGATGGAACAATATGGCACAGTGCCAGCTGAAAATCCGCCATGGTTACATCAGCGGCGTGAACTATCAGATAAAAACGGTTAAAATATCTACGGTCTCTTTTCCACTGCATTTAAAAAAAACACAGTTTGCTAGCTGTACCCTTTTCATGCAAATAAAGATTACAGCTGACTTGTTTTTGTTTGCACGTGAGAGTTTCGGTATCGTAGTAATTTTTACGTGAACAGCATGTGGAAACGAAAGCGCTCCCTTTAAAAATGCTAAAGGTAATATTAATAAGGCTTCCCGTAACACAACTTACAGCATTGCAATAAAATTTTGCTTCACCATAGAGAAGTATTGTATTGTAAGTAGTGCAAGTGTCGTATTGTTAGTAGTGTACGGATTGTATTGTAAGTATAGTGCAAGTATTGTGTTGCTGATGGCATCTAAAACACTAAAATGGCGGAAACTAAATAAGCAGTAGGGTGCTTTAAACTGAGAAGCAAAGAGAAGTTCATTGAATGTCACTCCCCCCCCCCCCCCAACCTCCATCTTACACATCACATAGTTTTTAATAATAATAACTGATCACACCTTTATTACTTTCCAAGATTCCACTGTTGTTCTGGTTGATCATTCTTTTAAGTGCCACCGATGCTGCTTCCCTGCACAATGAGGCGATATCAGCACCAACATAACCCAACATCACTTCAGCTAAATGCGCTAAGTCCACGTCACTTGCTAATTTCAGTGATCTTGTATGTGCTTCTAGAATGGATAACCTTTGCACTGCATTTGGCACTCCAATCACAACCTAAAAACACACAACGGTATACCATTTGAGAGACTTGAGAGGCTAGTGAGGTTTACAATTAGCACTGAACAGCAAAAAAACCTTTCATACAATATTGGTTGAAGAGAAGTAGGGGGCCAACCATTACCTTGTTTGGTGGGGGGGGAGGGGGTGTGATTTTGAAAAAAATTCCTGCAAGCACAAATGGAGGAAAAAATTCTTGCACGGCTCTAAGAAAGAAAAAATGTTACAAAGGTTAAAAAACTTATCCTACAGAGAATTGGGAAGGGGAAAAAATATCCTGCCCACCAGGTTTCTAGAAAAAATTTCTTGCTGACCAGAAATCAAACACCCCCCTCCCCTCAAAAGTTAAATGGTTGGCTCCTGAAGAAACTAAAATAAAATTAGAGAATTACTACATGCTGCCAAATTTGTTAATGGTCAACATTGATTTCACATAAAATTTTAACATTTCTTTTATTATTATTTTTTATTTATAATAAGTAGTCACAGCTGTTATTTGTGTGTCTATTTTTAGAATTATATCAAATTAAGCTTGAGCACTTCCCAGCTTAATCCTTAGGGTGCTCCCCTATACAGTCTATAGGACAGGCTTTTTTTACCCCTCAGTCCTGAACAGGGCATATAATTTCAAGTGAGTCTGTCCTAATTAGGGTCTGGGCCTATCCAAGACAGGGTATCGCTGTTGTCAACCATTTAACAATTGGACAGATTGATTAGAAGGTCAACAGTCAATGTTCATTAGTTCACTAATCAGGACTAGACAAAAACATTGTCCTTCATCTTCAACACAGAGCGAGCCTATAAAAAGGCCCCGTCTAGCATTTTGTTGGCTTTAATTTTAAACAGCTGTGTCAGAGTAACGGTCTTCAAACAGAAAAGCTCCGCAAATTTTTCTTTTTAATTGCGAGCCCTGTTTTTTATGTGGAATTAACGACCTTAAATACAATATATACCACTAATAATCTTTTTCCATGCAAGTTAAACAATTTTAAACGGAAATTTATACACAAATCTTGAAAATTCAAACTTTGTGTTGACCACGCAAAAACACTGTTGCGACATGAAAGCTCAATTCTGAACACATCAATTATTTAAGTACTTGGCTTCATGGGCTAAGAATCCAAACAAAAGACGAATAACGATGTTTAGGTATGACTTCCAATGACTGTTGAATTGTGGACGAACCAGGAAAGCACTCCTGTTCAAGCTTGCTGAGACTTGGCATGTTGTTTGTTATTGTCAAGTCGTTTGCTGTAATTTCGCAGAATAATGCACAACAGTTACATGTATTTTCCTCTATTTCCGTTTATTTCTATTGTTTGCACCCAAACGACAAAAGGAACAATTTTATTCACGAGGGTCTAGATAATATTTAATTCTTTTTTGTTTAACCCTTTACTCCCCAAGAGTGACTTATAGATTTTACTCTGTCTAACGCCAGACGATTTTACTTGTCAAAGGGAGACCCCTTGGGGCTTAAAGGGTAAAAAAAAAAACTATCTCCCTTAACCCTTTACTCCCCAAGAGTGACTTATAGATTTTACTCTGTCTAATGCCAGACGATTTTACTCGTCAAAGGGAGACCCCTTGGGGCTTAAAGGGTTAATTATAAGAAGAGACAAGTTCGGATCACGCCACGCCAAAGAAAACCAATTGAGTTCAGTTCTGAACCAATAAAATCATCTCATTGGGATTTGTGATTGAAAGGCTGAGCCGCTCAGCCTCGTTATATAGAATCGCTCTGTGTTTAAATAGAGCATTAACGAACATTGTCCAACACACTGGTAGGGTAGTTATTTAGGGTTATTTTTTTCCTAAACAGGATTGATTCCTGCTCAGAAAATCAGGTAGCCACAGGCCTAGGGTTGGTATGACAGATGGAATACAGATTCTCCTTTTAATTAGTTTATAATTAACAACTAATTTTATTTCTCACCTCTCTATCCAGTCTGCCTGGTCTTCGCAGAGCAGGGTCGATAGCATTTGGTCTGTTTGTTGCTCCAATTATGACAAGCTGACCTCGTGATTCCAAACCATCGAGAAGCATTAGAAGCTGCGCTACAATTCTGTTCTCTTGTTCATTGCCACTGCTTCCCCTCTTTGGACACAGAGCATCAAGCTCGTCAATGAATAAGACACAAGGGCCTTGCTGAGAAGCATTCCTGAAGAAAATGTTCATATGTGAAGGGTGGAAACTACTACTTGCAGTTTTAAAAGAGGGTCCTGAAGGGGGGGGGGGGGGGTACCAATCCCATTTCCCAGCTCAATTTTTTTCCAAATCCCATTCCCACTAGCAGAATTCAGAAAAAATCCCAGCGTTATTCTTACTTCGTATCTCTTCAAAATTACGGCTTCAAAATACGGCACAAAAAGACGCAAAAGTTCACGAGGATTTGTGAAGATGTTCTGAAGACAATAGGATCCTTTTAGACTGCTGCAATGGCACAATAAAATTATTATTGGATCAGGTTTTTGTCATATCCGGCTTCAGATGGTAACTCTTCAGATCCTGATTATTACGGATACCACACAACAAGAATGATCTATAATTGTTTCATTATACATTACTGTCAAGAAATAACGAGATCTCGTGCTTCCACATAAAATATTTTAACACTTATGCTAATTCATTTTTGTCCTCTGGCTCCTGAATGTTTTTCTCCTCAAAGTATTTGTGGAAGTTCCTTCGCAACTTTGCTTCTGCAAGATTGACAACATTATGCGCGCAACCTACAGATTGTTTAATGAATAATCTGTATGCAGGTTGTTATTAACTATTCTTGGTTTTCATATGACGTCATAAAATTCTGAAATCAAAATTCACTAGGCCTGCTAAATTGTTGTTGCCACTCAGTGTAAGGCTAACTAAAAATATATCTTTTCGCACATTTTCAGCTCGATAGTGCCCTTCGTTGTGAAACTTCAGAGCATCTTGAATATTTGAGTTCTCGGCTGTATGTGACATCAAGCTGAGAACCGTGACAAAACTGTTTTGTTTAGAAAAAGCCTATCTTTTCAATTTTCAGATGTTTGAACATTTCAGATATAATAAGTGGTGTTTATTTGTAAGTGTAATAGCTCTTGAGCCAAAAGTAGTCGCTATTATAGCACAACTAAATTCCAGATGGTTTCATGTGCATTACGGCAGCCATATTTGTGTCCCTCGGAAGGACACAAATATGGTGTCGCCATACTGAGCTTTGTAAATTTTCCTGGAACGTTTCGGGAAATAACTCGCGAACGGCACACTGTACAGACCTGAGACTTGGAGAAATTTTTTATTTATTTATCATCTACACTCGCTGAAATTCTGTAGCTGAAATTGTTCCAAATTTAGTTTTTGATAGCGTGACAGTGAAAACTACCAATAGACTATTGGCCAATAAGAAGACAGCTGGTTACTGTAATGTATAATAAATATAAACTAGAGCGTATTCTCTTGATCCGACTTGTAAGTGTTCTTATTCTTCCAAGCCTGGTTGAACGGATCATGCTCATTGGCCGAATATATACTAGAGACGAATTAGCCGTATGAGACGGGTAATTTGTCTGCCTGAGACGGGTAAATCGTCTAAGTATAAATCCGGTGTTAAGATGAATTATGTGGCCTTTGTCCGATTCGTCTGTTAGCATGTCTTGAAGATGTGAATAAATCATCTCACATGGATAAATCCTCTCCTAATATAAATTCGGCGTTGGATAATTCGTCTCAAGTATAAATTTGGCCTTCCTTAAGAGCGCTTTCTACCTCTTCCTCAGAGTCACTGTCATCAGGCGCTAAAGGTCGTGGCCTTCTGGTATGAGAACTATGCTTCCGGCATTTTTTTTTTTTCGTGTCATAAAAATATGCATGCTCTGCAAACTTGGCTTTACACACACACTTTTAATACACACATCACTGTACACAAATATCATTCACCACAAGTCGAGGCTGCTGGTTCGGGGAAAATAAAACGTGCTGGCTAAACCTTTGAAAAATTGACACGAACAAGGCGCTTGAACAATTCTCTGATGTTTCTCAATCCAGAAAATAAGTGATGTCTCGTCTGGTCATAGGTAAAAGAAATTTATCCCATTCCAATTTTTGACTTTTTTTCCCATTCCCAGTGACCAAATCCCAGTCCCAGTCACCCAAATCTCATTTTCCCAAAGCAAAAACAGGCCAATCCCAGTTCCCATTTTACCCCTTCAGGATCCTCTTAAAATTTAAAGCAAGTAAGAATCCAAAATTAATAAGGAAATGGTTGTAAAGAAAAACAGTCATGGCAGGCTAGGGGTCTATTAAGGGCCAGACACAGGACAAATTGCTCGGCTGTGAACGACACTTAGCCATGACTTGGCCCAGCTGTTTTCATCTTCTCTGCTTACTTTCGTTTTAATATAAGAAAAAAAACAAAAATGCCTGGCTGAAAACCTCTACTGACCTCCTGTACTACATAAAATTATTCTAATACCAAATACCAATCAGAAAGGAACATGTACATGTAGATATACTAGTTTGACTTTCATGGGATAAGTCTGCGTATAAGCCTAGTGGCCCATCAGGTTTAATAGCATAAAGACAGAAATTACACAAAAGCGATGTCGTGAGGAAGCCCAAAAAGAAACCATAAGGCTTATAAATATTGGGCTCCCTCAGGGTACAACAGTATAAGTTTACAAGGGCAGGGTCAAATATATACAAATTAATCACATGACAACAGCATCTCGTAAATGGCCTGTTCAGGAAGGGGAGGGGAGAGAATCACCCTTAAGTTACCTTGCAATCTCAAACGTTTTCCTCAAATTTTCTTCACTTTCTCCTGGATGCGGACCAAACACATCTGTACCGTTAAGTGTTATCAGCTGTACATTGCACTGAGAAGTGACACTCTTAACAAGAACAGTCTTGCCCACACCTGGGGCTCCCTGCAATAAAATTCCCTTGGGACATTCAAGTCCTAAATGAGTAAAGCACTCTGGATATAAAAAAGGATAGCTTAATATTTCTTGAAGCTCCCTCACTGTATCATCAAGACCTGCTAGGACATGATTGTTGTCATTTTCAAGGTTATATCCCTTCGTGACTGATTTTACAGAAATGTCTGTTTTATCAGTGACCCTGACTGGGTTGTCCAATAGGGACTGTGTCGAGGGTTCAGTGGAGAGTACCAAAATCTTTGCGATTCCTTTTGTTGAACTCTGATTGTTTCTAAATTCCTTTGGCTGGATATGACATCCCTGCATAATCGCACAACCTCTTAATAAACAGCGAGAAACTCTTTCCCTCTTCATTTCCAGTGCAACTTGAGTCAAGTGCAGATCAAAGTCCTCCGCTGCGCTGGACAAACATAATGACACTACAACGGTGTTTGCCTCCACAGGGTTAATAATGACGATATCCTTGTCTGATATGTTCTTCTTGTGACAAATACTTCTCTTTTTGCGTGTTTTCCCGCAGTTTGGAAGAGTAACAAGTGAGTCATATTGAATGACCTTGTCGTTCCCATCAGTTCTTGGCCACAGCGAACAAAACACAAATCCAGACTCAATTGCTATTCGAACAGGCGTATTAACCTTTCCGCCAATTTTTTCAACTATTCTTGGTGCAATCCGACATCGACCAGTGTTGAAATCTTTTGCTTCACAAGGAACACAGCTTAGCTCAAATTCGTCCGCCATGTGGTTGATTTTGTTCCTTTGTAGGGTGGCGACAGTGGGAATTTTGTCCAGTAAGGCTTCGCAAGTTTTAAAATTGAGTTGATTCTTCATCATTGGTTTTTGTAATTTTCGTTTGATATAATCAAAAGTTATCATAAACTATGGTTTTTAAAACTAAGAACAAATTTCAGTTTCTCATCTTTGGCAAGTGTTCCTTACCCCTCCCTTGTAAAGAAGGGATACCTTGTGCTGTTACGACTGCGGGCTCATTTGGAACAAAATGGCGGCAGCGAGAGGTGTTTTTCGAGGTCTGTGGAAAAATCAAGTTTTAACGGCTGGAAATTGTACAAGACTAACAGCTCAACCTGCAAGTCTTTTTTCAAGTGAATCAGGTAATATTTCAAGAACTGGAAAATATAAAGCTGAACTGCAGAATATATAAAAGCCCATGGCAGGAATACGACAAATGGGCCATTCCATTTAATATCCGCCCCCCCCCCCCCCCCCACTATTGAGGGTCTTTGCTCTCTGCCCCCTCGAAGTAGCTCTTGAAGACCCCCTCAGGAAAGCAAGATCAAAGTGCTGACACATTCCCCCTTCCCCGGAAGAGATCAAAGCCA
The DNA here is from genome assembly GCA_947652115.1 of Blastomussa wellsi. Lineage (NCBI taxonomy): Eukaryota > Metazoa > Cnidaria > Anthozoa > Scleractinia > Plerogyridae > Blastomussa > Blastomussa wellsi. The sequence goes on along the minus strand of OX393563.1, from coordinate 27,337,906 downwards.
CGGACGTAGCTGCCCCCTCAGAAATAGCGTTTGAGAACCCCCCTCCCCCTAAGATTTCCTTGATCCTCAATGGGAGGGGGGGGGGGAGGTGCAGATAAAATATGGTTAGCCTGAATATCACTCCAGTTACCCTGAATATCACTCTGGTTAGCCTGAATATCACTCTGGTTAGAGGGGGTAAGTTTCTAAAGAAACTGTAGTGCTGCGTCGGTGGGAAGTATAACAATATAATTTGGTTTTATCAACTGGGTTGATAATGTCAATTGGCCACTGTAAAGAGATTCAATTGCTGAAGTTCGCTCCGACAAAGGGCTAACGCTCGAAACGTCAGCAATTGAATCTCTTTACGGTGGCCAATTGACATTATCAACCCAGTTGATAAAACCAAATTATATCACTCTGGTTAGCCTGGATATCACACTTGGCGAATTTAGTGCTGGGGGATAACCCTGCAATGGACTAGCATCCCATCCAGGGGGGGGAGTAGAAATACTCTCTGTCGCTTCATGTTATGGAAACTGGGATAAGCTCGGGCTTGATGGGCCACTAGGCTCGTATTCAGACATTATTTGTACACCTAAGTGAAAAGAGGCACTATAAAAGTAAAGTATCTTGCCCAAGAACACAAGACGGTGACCCTGACCAGACTCTAGGGCACTATCCACTATGTCACTGCTCCTTTAACTTTAATTTGACCTGAAAAACAATTTTATCCTTCATTAGCAAAGTATTGCAGATGGCAGATGGCGATCTCTGGTCAAAGTATTAAAAATTACAAGCTTTTGATTGCCAGGCGGCAATCTGTGACAAGTGAAAGATAAAAAGCGTCAAGTGTGAAAAATGGAAATATAGTGAGAACAAAAGAAAATATTTTTGAGGGAATAAAATGCCAATTAAATTGAGTATTGTCTGGGTTGTTTCGAGGTATTATCTGATTCACAGCAATGTGCCAGGATTCAAATGTTGCTTCTTCTTGTTTTCTTTTCAATTCCATGTCATGATGTGCGTTCTTAAAATCAATAGAGTGCCTGTACAACCACACTTAGCTGGCAATGTTTGACGATTTTTAAAGTCTTTAAAGGCCATTTCCAGTCCGTACTGCGCAGTCTCGGGATTTGTTTACATTTCTGTTTTGAATTAGTTGATACGTTACACTTCGGTAACTGCGTACATGAAGTGTTTGAGTCCGCCATTGCGGGTCGTTTTGTTTGGGAGTTCGCAATGAGCTGAAACGTCGGTTTGGAATATCGTCGAGGTTCATCTACTCTTTATTATTGTTTTGCAAGGATATCAGATGTTAATAAGGAAGAAAAAAGTATGTTTTTACCCGTAATTTTAATTTTGGTTTGTTTACTTTTCATCGTGTGAGACTCAATAAACATTACAGGCGGAGATTGCGCAGTACGGACTGGAAATAACCTTTAAGCCTTTTTAAATTTTATTATTTCTCACCCTAGTTACTCATCAGTTTTCATTAAATATAATTACTTTGATTGATCATAACAGCAGCATTCAAAATAGAAGCTGGCTGCCGGCAGTAGCCAGCACTTTGACCACCCAAGGCAGCGACTGTTTGCCGAGGGTACATGTTCATTATTGACAGCTGGGAAAAAATGAACCTTGACAAAAGAAAGCCTACAAATTGAAGCTAAAAGCTGTGATTTTATTTTCAACCATGTAACATAAATTTTTTTGCTGTTTTATTCTAGGAGAAAGTGAACAGAAACTTTGCCAAGGGATAAATTACTTCAAAGAGGGATCTGACCCACCCCTGCTGCCAGACAGTGAATACCCTGAATGGCTTTGGGACACTCTTCGACCGAAACAACCAGTTGATGAGGAGTCAGCTGACTTCAGCAACAAAAATTACTGGAGAAGATTACGAAAGATTCAAATAAGGAAGGCTAATGAACTCAGGAAGAAAAAGAAGTGACTCTTAGTAATATTATTTTTGACAAGTTGTCACTAAATTCAGTGATAATTATACGACCCTTTGAATTAGAACTCTTTCAAGCAGTTGGCAATAGGCTTCCGTCAATTAAATCCTATTAATAACCTTATATGGAAGGTGTTTGTGTAATCAAAGCTTTACATATAAGGTCATTATAAAATTTTGATTGACAGAAGCCAATTGCCAACTGCTTGCATGCATTGTAAATAATTTAGATCTGTGGCCAATGCTTTGGCTCTGTACAACATGTTTTTTAGCTTTTTTCACTGTGCAAAATGAGAAGAGCAAATCAGATGCACTTGTGATCGATGTCTATTCAGGGTTTTCATTAACTTTTTTTACAAGTAAAATGGGTCCCATAGATGAGAAGGTAGGCAGAAAAGAACCACTGACACAGGTACTGCCTTTTAATGAGAACCCTGTTACATGTGTTTGTTATCAGTACGGAGTTTCTTGGCTCAAATCTCCAACATGATTTCCAAGTCTTCAGTAGCTGTTGTCCAGAAAACGATACCCAAGCTGTTTTGAAAGTCGGCTAACGTTAGGTCTAGCTCCTGATGGAATGAACGCTGTTTCATAATCTTCAGATACAAAGGTATCTGGGACTGTTTTATTTTACGTAAGCCATCCAACTTTGTTACTTAAAGCTCAAGGTTTTAGCCCAAGGATGGCCATTGGAAATTCACAATGGGATTTGAAATGGCAAGCTTTTAAGCTTTTAAGTACAATTTCCAGAGGGTGTCAATGTAAAAGCCTTCAAATGGGAGGTATGAATATTTCTAGAGCAATGCATCAGCTAGCCTGCATGCAGCCATGTGCTATTTTCTATTTAGGAAATAGTAGACGGCTGCAGATAGGCTATGCATCGGCTAAAAGCTTGCAAATAATGAAAAGATTTTAGCCAAGCCTGTGACCCAAAAAAGAGAAAAAGAAAACAGTCAGCGGTCAACTTCCAAAAAACATGCGACTTCAATGAGCCCTACAACTGAACCCATGATAGGGTCATGTGGTACTGCTCAGTGGATACCTTGTTTTGACATCTGTCAATGAACTATAACCAAAGCCTATTTCTTGAGTTTGGACCTCCCCTCACCTCCCCCAGCGTGTATATGGGAGTATAGTCATATGGTCACATGACAACCAAATCTTCTAGGCTTGATGGGCTTCCAAAATTTCTTACCCATGGTTTTCTGCATTCACATTTTGCATGCTGGAGCTCTGCTGATAATTATTTTGTGTACACTTAATTCTCTAATTTGGACACCTCTGTGAGACGGACACCAGTAAGACAGACAGCTAGTGTTGGTCCCCGATTGCCATTTTTCAGTCATTTAACTGTGTCTAAACTCTCTAATCCAGACACCTCTCCAAGATGGACAGTTGGTGCCAGTTTCAGAAAGTTGGCTGCATCCTCAGAAACCCAAAGGGGAGATATATCTTGCCGAAACTGGTAAAACTCTGTGCACAAATGAATATTGATCGATTATGGGCTTCTGCAGGGTGCTGAATTGTCACTTGCACTCACTGAGGTCAAAAATTCTAAAAGAAAATTGTCACGAACTTACCAGTATTAATAGAATGGTCAATAGGTGACATTATGCAACTTACACCATTGGGTGGTTTATGAGTCTGCCTTTGGACCCAGAGAACCATCAAACTGGAGTTTATTCTGGGTTTCCATAGCATTTACCAACTTTTTTCTACTCTCCCTGGGATGAAATTCTAGACCATTACAGGGTTGCATGCAGCATTAATTTGTTGGTACCCTTTGTACACGTGGGAGGCACAGAGGCCTAATGGTTAGTGCACTGGACTCCGAATCAGACAGACAGGGTTCAAACTCTGGCTGGGGCACTGCGTTGTGTTCTAGGGAAAGACACTTTACTCTCACCGTGCCTCTCTTCACACAGGTGTATATATCGAGGGGGCAGTAGAAATATTCCTAGCACTTAATGCTACTGAAACAGGGATAACCTCTGGGCCACTGGGCTCAAGCCTTGAACCCTCATTGGGTTATACTAAAAACAATCAGAGGGCTTGGCTATCAGCTTTTAGTATAAATCTATCACAAATGCTGTTCTCTGAATGGCTACGCTACTCACTTTCTATTCTGTGATAGAACGAGAGTAGTGGTTGACCTTATTTCCTGACGTATTTACTGGGTATACCCTAAACAGTAGCTTAATTAAATATATATGAAAATTTTGTCTCCAAACCCAAGCCATTTTAAAGCAATAGAAAGTAGTCTGTGTGAGAAGAAAATGATGCTTACTTTTTTGAAATATCTTTTTTTCATTACAGAGATATTCAATTTTTCAATTTAAAATATACAAATTAGCTAAGTGGTGACGTCATAGACTCAACCAAATGTTAATCAAATATATGGAGAAAACAATTTTCACCCAGTTTATCAGAAACATTTGATTCTTTGCATTTTGACTCTACTAGGTCAGTTATACAATACGAGATTAACAGTTATGTCACCATGGCAACACACTGGGTCCCAGACCTCCCCAATATTTTAGGCTATTCTGGCCATTTTTGGCCATCAATTTTGAGATTTCTCAATGACCCCAGATCTACATGATTTCACAAGCATATTTTAAAATGTGTTAAGTAGGTTCTTTCACCTGGTCTAATTTTTCTGGGCTAAAAAACACTCAAATACTGAAAACAGATTTGAAGAGACTAGAAAAGAGTGTGTTGCCATGGAAACAGGATTTAGTTATAACCATAGGTGTGTCACCTGAAGAACTATTTGTGTGCCAAGTTTCAATTGTCTCTGTAGAAAACTGACCGAAATAGCCCTATTTATTTACTTCATATAAAATTGGGTTGCATATATGACGTCATCATACATCAGTCTCCTAACTTTAATATCTTGGGAACAACTACAGATATTTGAAAACAGAAAACAGCATTTTTAATCTCACATGAAGCACTGCATGATCCCCTTCAAAAAGCAAGGTGTAGAAATTTGATCACAGTAGCACTTCAAGCACTGTGCCATATGGCACTATCAGGACTTTAAAAAGGGTTAAAGAAGATCAAATTTCTGCAGGGTAACTACCAGCCGATAACTCCTTACCAGAAACACTACTGTTTAAATACCAGTAGAAAATGATATTGAGCTTGCATCATAACCAAGTGACTGACTATAAGTAATTTTGCAATCTGATTGGTTACAAGGGGGATTCTATAAAATACCCAGAGTGAATATGCTAGTTCACACATTACCAAAATGTAAAGAAAGCAAGGGAGAATCCATTTTTTAAGGGGAGACCTCCTTTTATCTCCTCACTCTCAGAGAACCTTGTGGTGGTAGGGGGGGGGGGGGGGAAGGCCCTCATAATACAACATCATGGGTCCTCCCAAATAACTCATGCACTGCATGCTAGCCTTAAAATTAATCGTCTTTGTGATAGAATTCATCAAACACAAGCTCCAAAAGCCTTATTTTAAATTCAATGTTTCTGCAAATGTTTAATAACAGTCTTTTGACAAAAGAAGTCACAAGAAATGTACGCACACTTTAACCATGATGTCATAAAGCTTATGGCAATGTTTTTACAGTTGGCACAATTTTAAAACTTATTTTACATTAAAAAAGATTCACTCTTATCATCATTACTAAGTTTTCTTAGGGTGATGTCTGACAAACATTCACACACTGGATTGAAATTCAGTTCCATTCAGATGAAGAATTTGTCAGTTTACAATCCACTTTGATATTGCAGAAGTCAGTGAGACAAACACAAGAAAAAACAAAGCTAAAATGACCAGGAAACTTTCCTCAAGTACAAATGACTGCATAGATATCACTCTGCTTCAAACAGGGGAAATTAACTGTACATTAGGCATGTCCGTAATTACTAGAATTAGAAATATGGTGTGTGGATTTTATTCTACTACAGGAAGAGTTGTTCCATCAATATCTTCATGTTGCAGTTAATGGTGAAAATGTTCCATCCAAAATCACATCTGACAAACATCTGCACTTCATTCAAACTATGCATGCACAAACAACAAAATTCTCCAACATCTTCTGTCTCCAAGAAGATCCACATAATATACATGCCAATCAACACCACTTCTATCCTCGCCTCTTGATGCAGAATCCCTCGATATGCTCTCTATCTTCACTTCACATCATTGGACGTGAATCTGCCAAGTCTGTTATCCTCAGTACATTGTACTTCACACATATTATTCAAAATATCACCTCATAGAGGGTTGCTTTCTTATCACCCGACCCTGTGACAATGTATTTGTCATCTGTTGAAATATCACAGCTCAGTACGGATGAGGACTCTTTAGACTGCAAGAGAAAATTTTACAAGGGTAAATTCTATATCATTATCAGACGGGTGCTGTTGGGTTTCCAAGGAGTTTTACAATCATTTGAAACAATATTTCTAATGATCTGACGCACTTAGCTCATGCAAGATTATTTGAGAAATTGGTGGATTACTTGATTCAGCCATCAAAATCTTTCAAGTTTAGAGCTCAAACATACTTGACACATACGTCCCAGTACAATAAACTATCATTAATTTACCATGTCAACTCTAGCTGCCACTGGTATTAACTTGTATAAAAATGATTTTGATCAAACAAATCAAACACAACCTTTCAGAAAATGTCCGAAATAGTATCAATATTTTAAACTTTGCTAAAGAGCAACTACTCCAACAGCAGATTGCACATCGCTGTTACTGAGAATTAAAAATTATAAACATTAAAAATTTATGAAAGTTGTGGTATGAATGCTCAAAGTTGTGTGCTCTATGTGAAACAAAGTTTATGCAGTCACGGAATTCAAACTCATTCAAGCGACATTCTTCAAATATGCTGAAAACCTCCATTATTGTATTACCAAAGATTTTAAGTTCACAGGAATTTATAAAGCAACGCAATACATTCAGATCTGCAAATGAGCTGGTAAAGTACTGTAAACTGCTGATAACAGGACTAACCTGGAAAATGCTGGCTCCATAGGGCGTTCTCCATGCATTCAGCAAGTTATCTTTTCCTGTTGTTATAAACCACTTGCCAGAGTACGCAAACTTTAATGACAATACACAACTTTCATGCAAGTGTAGTTGATACTTGTCAGGTTTCGTTTGGTGAAGAACTTCCACATTGCTGTTCTCCATTCTTAGGAGGAAAAAATAAACATATATACATTGAAAATAACTATTTTAAACAACTGCTCTTTAGCATCTTGCATTCCGATCTTAATACAGGCAATACTGACTTGCATCCTCGGAGACCCAGGGTTACATAACCCATTCTAATGCTTACCTCTGATTGGCCACAACATTTTTTTGGTGGCCAACCAGAGGCAAGCATTCGAATGTGTCATGGAACTAGTCGTTTAAGTGTAGCATTGCAGGGGCACTCTTGCGACTTCTTGTAAACTTTCACCCCTGGGACTCCGAGGATGATTGGCAGACGCATGGCAGGCATAGTAGCCTCATGATTACTGGTAGTGCACTGATCTCTAGATTGAGGAGTCCTGCTTCGAGCCCTGGACAGGGCACTGTGTTGTGTTCTTGGGCAAGACACTGGGGGTAACCCTACGATGGACTAGCACCTCATCCAGAGGGGAGTAGAGAATACTCTCCGTTGCTAAATGCTACATGCCTGATACACCACTAAGCTTGTGCACAGACTAGCGCATTACCGACTGCCACACATTTCTTTAAACGTCATTGTTCAGAGCTTGGTAATGCAGTGTACCAATGACATGTCATACTTCAGTTTTGTTATTCTCATCACCAGGTTGATTGACACTGTATAGATATTCTAAGAAGAAACTACACAGTGGCCATCACAACTTACCCTACAGCCAGCCAATCACCAGAAGGACAATAACCTAAGGAAAAGATCTGTGATGTAAAATCGTGTTGCTGAAGCTGTCGTCCTTCTCGGAGATCCCAGGATCTAACTGTGTTGTCTAAACCACCTGTTACAACATAAAACAAATCAGTGACACACAATCAGAATGATAAGCCTATGAAACCCAACTGCTGTATAACTGCCAGCACTTAACTCCAGTTTCTGTTGCATGAAGTGGCTAGGAGTATCCCACCCCTTCCCCTGGATGGGATGCTAGTCCATTGCAGGGTCACCCCCAGCATTCTGTCTGCAGTTTCACCAATTCTAATTATTTGCCAGTTATCATCTATACTCCTCGGAGGGTAGCAGGGATGGCGTAGTGGTAAGAGCAGCTCAACTCCCACCAGTGTGGCCTGGGTTCAATTCCTGGACTCGGATTGTTGTTGGTTCTTGTCCTTGCTCCGAGGGTTTTTCTCTGGGTTCTTCAGTTTCCCTCCCTCCACAAAAAACAACACTTCCAAATTCAATTTGATCTGGAATACACAGCCCCACATGTACAAGCTTGTAGCTTAAATACTACCGTGTCTAAACAAAGGTAGGCAATGAGAGAGAACATAACGCAATCACCCCATCAAGGGTGTTCTCCCCGAGAACATAATGCAACCACCCCATCAAGGTTCAGACCCAACCAATTGGTTTGATTTCCCAGGGATTCCCCCCAGCTCCAACATGAAGGGTATTCCATACCTGTCCATAACTTTGTCCCGTCTGGTGAAATATCGATACAACTTGCACCATCTGTGTGACCTTGGAATTGTCTGACTAATGTTTGATTATGTAAGTCCCAAACAGCGATATTTCCATCACTACAACAACTGAAACACACTTTAGAGTCAGGACTTATTGCTAATGCATAACAGGCTGGAGCATTTGAAGTAAGTTCATTCTTGATTCTTGGTTGCGATGATGCAAGATCCCATATTGTAAGTGTGCTAGCTTCGCCACCAACTATAAGCGTTCTTCCATCAGGCAACAGTCGGCAAGATCGAATATAGTTATCTCTCTGTAAAGCACACAAATAATACAATGAATACTTATGAACTCTAGGTGCTTCATTTGATGTGGAACTGAAGCTGGTTTCAACTGATTGTTTTGTGTAGCAGACTACAGGTCAGACTAACTACAAGTTCAGTAAGAATTCTAGGAAACCATCTGCAACTATAATTAGCAAGATAATTAATTTTCTGGAATGGATTTTTTTGTTAGAAATTAAAATTGGAGTAATCATGATTACATACAAATTTACAAGCCCGATTGGCTAAACTATTATGAAGTAGTAAAGTCTGCATATGCTTCCCCTCGGTGGTGTGCCTTGTCGTGGCGGGGAAGCTTGTGTGACCTTACGACCCCCAGGGCTATGCCGGCGGGAGCCTTGTGCTCCTGGCAGGTCTAACCATGCCGGATTGGTCTGCGCGGTGAGGGTCCAGACTAAAGCAGCACCAACTGGGGAGCAATAATACCCCTAAGGGAAGGAAAACCCTGACAGAAAACCACCGGCCCTCCAGGTCATGGGGGTTGGGCGGTAGGCCAATCACTTGCCCCCGAAAAAAACAGAAGATAACTGAAACTGCAATTTCTCAAGCTGAAGCCAGGACTGCAGCAAAAGACAGGGCTGGTTGGAAAACGAAAGTTGCAGCCTTATGCGCCTCATGGCGCGGAGAGAACTAACTAACTAAAGTCTGCATATGAGCCTAGTGGCTCATCAGGCCAGAGATTATCCCCATTTCCTAAGCATGAAGCAACAGGGAGTATTTCTACTCCCCCCTGGATGGGATGCTAGTCCACTGCAGGGTTACCGCCTAGCAGTAAATCGGCCAGTACCCATTTATACACCTGGGTGAAGAGAGGCACTGTGAGAGTAAAGTGTCTTGCCCAAGAACACAACAGTGTGCCCCAGCCAGGGGTCAAACATGGACCATCCGATCCAGAGTTCCACTGTGCCTCACAGAGACTATATGAAGCTTACAATTGAAACATAATATTATGACCAAGATAAAATTAATTCTGAATCAAAATCCAAAACTTATCACAGCAACTCACCAAACACTCTAATGTTGATATTGGGTTTTTTCCACTACTTTGACCTATATCCCACACTTTGACACATCCCTGAAGAATGAGAAAAAGCCGTCATACATGAAGCAATTCTTAAAACAAAACTTTACAATTTTGAATGCCCTGAAGCGATAGGCGAACACGTACCTTTCCTCCGGTATAGACATGTCGCGTTGGGTGGCTTATTGTAACAGCGCAAACTACCTCGCCATGGTTAAGCTGATTTATCTGTCTAGCATGTCGTGGAATACTTGAACCAATCAGAGCATCTGGTGGAAATGGCACCGCTTGCATCTGACCATCACCACTAACGTAAAACGAGTATGCAGGTTTGCCGCCAGGGGGCCCTGGTGGAAGGCTTGGTCCAAGCGGAGGCATGCCCACTCTTGTCCCTGGCGTGCCATGTTCAAAGCCCACCTTTCAAAATAAATCGACCAATAACAACTTACACCATAAACAGACTAAGTATTAGCCACAAAGGGAGTTGAATAACAGCAGTAATTAGCATACCCATACCCTGTCTTCCAGAATGAACCAATATGTATAACCAGGACTGTAAATAAGTGTCTGTTTTTGGTGCAGAACACCCTGTGACCAAGTCACAGAGATATGTCTCTGCAGTGACATTTGCTCCATGTTGTGTAAAAAACTTAAACAAGTCTGTGTCAAGACACAGGGGCGAGTTGCTTCAAAAATTCACCTCACGAAACAGTTTTTCTTTTTGAAAATCTTTATTGCTGCAACAAAATTTTGCCACTGCAATTACTCACACAAATCCAACACAGACTGAATTCGTGTAACAGATCACAGCAACAAAATTCTTTTTCTGCAACCAAATTTCTCCGTGTTGGATGGAGTGTTTTGTTGCAGTGACTTGTTCCCGGACATGCCACAGACATACGTCTTCTAGCATGATGTAATTTTCGTCATTGGGATGATCTACATACCAAAGCTGATCTACCATAGCCAATTCCACTGGCAGGCATGCTGGTAGCCATCACTGATGGCGAAAATGAAGTTGGACTGGAAAGTTCACTGCAAAGGAAGGTAACCAGTTATTAATTTCAAGAATAAAGAATTACAGGTAAGGGGGGGGGAGGGGGTGATTAGCTAGATGACACTCCTTCGCAGACGTAGTGCAGTGACATGAAAACCTCCAAAACAACTTAATGCTCCTTTCAGCAGGCATATGTGCAATACTGGGGCTGCAAATAACTTTTTCCTGTCAAAAGACATGTGTCCGACCGAGTCACCATTTTGATTGGACAAAATGGTAGTGATGTCACACATATCACGGAACTCCACAATAGTGTTGTCAACACAAAACAATGGCATTTCCACTGGACGGCATAAAAACTTGTTCGGACCTTCTCTACGACTACATTTGATTACCTTTCTTTGCACATTCAAAACATACCTGGCGATATTGTGAGGGTTAACAAAAGGGTAAGGTCCCCCTGGCACAGACATAGCTGTTCTCACGGCTGGTGCAGCTGCAATTGTTACATACAAAAAATATGAGAAACTCATTCAAATGGTCCATGTGGCACTGAGAGAAAATGGGTGGGGAATGATCAAGTGCAGCCCTCCCCGTACAAAGATACACAGTAGAACCCTAATGGAGGGGGGTGAACAGGTTCCCAGATCAATGGATTTCAGTAAAAAATTAAGCGAAGCCACGGATTTCATAAATGCAGCTGATCACAGATTAGCTAATAATTTTAACTCGGATTCAGGACTGTGCATGTCATGAAGTTTGGATCGTAGCCTTGGCATATCTTCAGTCTTTGTCTCAGTGTTTGGATGAGATGTCTCTCTGTTTGGATGAGACCCAAACCACATTAGAACTGCTGAAAGAATCAGTGAAACAAAACCTCTTGAAAAATTGCCATCAGAAACAACATCAACATCAGAGGGGTTTCAAGGAATGTGGATGCAGATTTTGACAAAAATAGTGGTGGATTGACAGACTGGGCCCAAAGAAAAAAGCATGGATTGGCAGATGTGTGTACCCCTATTCACCCCCTCCTAATTCAAACAAAAATTACACCCGTTCTATACATTACACGCCGTTTTTTCCTGGCCAGAAAATTGACCACAATAATTATGGGATGAGGAAACATATATAAAGATCTTCATTTTTTTCTCTTAGTTTTCTGGTACTTACATCCAAAATAACGCAACAAAATGCATCATACTTTGCAGGACTTAGCAACAGAGTTCATGATCCTTACACAAGAACATGACTTACCTACAGGAGTTTTGACAGAAGGTGAAGATCTTGAAGGGCTCTTTCTTCCTGATGAGCTGGTTTCTGATGATGGAAGTACAGGTTTGCTTTCAGACTGCAAGAAAAAAATTAGAACATCGCAACCTGTACGGGAAAAGCTGAGACAGAACCATAGAAAAGAAATGTGCACAAAATAAGCTGACTACTTTGCCCAACCGAACTAAACTTTCATGACTACAGTTGACTGTTTTAAGATGAACAGAAGAACCATCCATCTTAACCCATTGACGCCTGAAGGTTTTTAGCGCGCACCCACCCCCAAATGCCTGGCTCTTTTGCAGCATTCAGTGGACACGTCCGAGTGGAAAAAATAAACCATATGCGCAGTAAATTCAGAGCAATGAATTGTTTCTAAAGTTACCTTTTATTTCAACTAGATATGCTGAAAGACTAATTTATTAAGTAAAGAGCTTATCAGCCGTGATAAACTGATCCCAAACACGACTTATAAACAGCAATAAAATTTTCTCCACTTCTGCGCGAAATTTTCGAGCACAGAAAAACACGGAAAGTTTGTACAAAATCTTAAAAAACAATTTGAAATACTTTGGAAAAAGGAAGGTTTTTATTCTATACAAATATCACTGCCATTATTCCAATAGTACTGAAGCATTTTCTCGCTGCAGTGAAGTGGTAATTTGAGACGGTAAATTTATTTACGTATCATGGTTGCGTGTAACAGTCTGGTGTCGGTCACAAAACTGCAAAGTTCCTTCCACTAAACGAACACTAGCAACGCTTTCTACGCTTCCTTTAGCTCAAATCGTACTAAAAATGTTCCTTTGTATTTTCTGAAGCAATGACTATAAATCTTTAAACACCTTTCATGACTGAAAGCGCTTAAATAAATGAAAGCCTAAACACGAAGACGGGCTAAAATTTTGAACAAAAAATTGAAATATGATAGAAACTTCAAATAAACTTTGCTTCAAATTAAATGTCATTGAAGATGAACCCAAGAAATGTACTCAAAATATCGAAAATTTCCAAGCCGTGCAATTCTGCATGCGTAATTAGTTTATTCACATTTCACTCGGCTTCATGCTAAAAGTGGAAAGTTCAAATTTTAGCAGACGGCTTTTGCATTCAATTCATAACTCAGTGGCTTTACTGATCTTTCTAAAACTTCCATACAAATTCGAAGCAACATTGTACATTACCATTTTGTGTTCAAAAGTCTTGAAAAGCCTCATTAACTTCGTGTACAGGTCCGTTATTCGAATTCAAAACACGTTTGTAAGCGCCATGACATCATGTCTTCAAGGCCGTAAAAGGATAAATGAATCCTTCATCAGCGAGGTTTAAGCAGTCTATTCTTCATGATTTTCCATTTCAAATCCACTAAAAAATTAATCTGTGTTTCTCCTCCTCATTTTTAACTCCAAAGAGGAAATTTTTCGTATTCAGAATGAAAACATGGCCTTGGAAGTTTGTAAATACGTGCCGTGATGCGCCATCATGTTCTTGTTCTTTTGAGCGCACGAGTAAAGACAAAAAACCTTCTCTCTAGGACCCCAAGAAAACCCTAAAAATATGCGCAGAAAACAGATTCTGATTGGTTTATTTGCCCTTATTATCTCTAGAACAATAGGGAAACCAAAAAACCTCCAGGGAGGGAGGGAACGGACATTTGCCACCATGCGGTTTTTACGGGCGGTTACGGGCGGCACAGGCATTTTAGGGGTGTTTTTCGCATGGGCGGTTACGGGCGGCACAGGCGCCAAAGGGTTAAACACGTGTCCAGTTTATAGAGAGTTTAACATACATTAAAATGACTGTAAAACAGCCCATTGTCCATCTTAATGTGTAGAGGTATCCATAAAAAAGAGGAGAGAATTGACTGTACATGTATTACCCAACTCTGTACAACACACAAAAAAAATAATTTTGGGAAAAGAATGCTCATCCAAAAGTTACCTTTGGATGTTTGGAAGAGGGTGTAGAGGAAGATGATGATGGGTTGGTGGGAGATCCAGAATCTTTTCTAACTTTCTTTTCATTTAAAGGCGGCGAGTCAGGTCCATTCTCAACTCTGGGTGAATTGGCATCCTATACAAAGCAACCAAACATCTGTTCAAAATAATTATTCACAGTGACTATTGAGTAAAAAACTGCTGGCTTTCTCAATTGTGTGCTTCCAGAAAATATCAATACCCCTCCCACTGAAGGCTTTTTTGTTTGAATCCCCTCCCCACCCCTCTGGAAATTCCAGTTAAGCCCATACTTTCCTTTTAAAATATTGGCTTTTCAGACCCCCCAACCCCTTGGAATTTCCAATTACCTTCCATGGAGTGGGTATGGATATTTTCTGGAACTGCAGATTATGTGGCTGAAGGAGATGGAACTTATTGTTCAAAGCTGTACCAGTATTTCACTAGCTAATTGGCCACTTTCAATACAATAAAACGAGCTTGCCTCCGAAGTTTGGGGAAATAAAGCAAATGATACCCCATTGAGGTTGAGGGATGAAAAAATCATTTCTTGTTTTATTCTCCCAAGTTTGAATTTAATATAATATAATATTATCAACATTGGCCTATTAAAAATTGTATCAACTTCAAACTAATATATCAAAATTGGCGTATTAAAAATTGTATCTGAACTTCGAACTAGTGTGTATCAAAATTGGTCTATTAAAAATTGTATCAACTTCAAACTAATATACATGTATCAAATTTGGTCTATTAAAAATTGTATCAACTTCAAACTAATATATCAAAATTGGCCTATTAAAAATTGTATCAACTTCAAACTAATATATCAAAATTGGCCTATTAAAAATTGTATCAACTTCGAACTAATATATCAAAATTGGCCTATTAAAAATTGTGTCCACTTCAAACTAATATATCAGAATTGGCCTATTAAAAATTGTATCAACTTTGAACTAATACGTATCAAAATTGGCCTATTAAAAATTGTATCAACTTCAAACTAATATATCAGACCCTATCAATCCTGAGTCAAGCACAACAACACGCCTCCCATTGAACTCACTCATACTTGTCCCATATACTCTTAGTTTATTACCTCATTAGAGACATCAACCACTAAGTCACCATCACTCTTTTCGGCATCACTTTCCTAACAACAGAGTAACCAAATGCACAATTAAATAATTTGTTTTTAACAATCAGAAACTGAATGTTCAAATGGCTTCAACTCACCCCTGAATCTTTGTCATCTCTCTTCCTTTTGCTGTTGCTTTTCGTTCCTACAGACCATAAAATGGAAGAAAAGGAAATACAAGATCTTTGACATTAATCAAGTTGAGAGTTTCAACTTAATAAAGCCTGCATCATGCCAAATGGCTCATACTGCCCCCAGGATACCGCCGTAGATTACCCCATGTTCTGCAGCATCAAGTGCTAGTCCTTCGCAGGGATACCCTGAGCATTAAAATGCCCAGTACCCATTTGTACACCTGGGTGAAGAGAGGCAATCAGTAAGGTGTCTTGCCTAAGAACACAACGCAGTGAACCCAGCAAGGGATTCAACCTACGCAACACTCAATCTGAAGACAAGCCTGCAAACCATAAGGCCAACGCACCTTTCTTTACTTTCAACTTAAAATACTCACCATTCACATGTCTTTCTCTGTCCCGATCCCGATCCCGATCCCTGTCCCGCTCTCTGTCACGCTCTCTATCTCTGTTTTCTCTGTCCCGATCTCTCTCTCGTTCACGCTCTCGTTCTCTGTCTCTATCTCTTTCTCTGTCCATGTGTCCATCATCACTGCCATGTGATGACAAGTCAGATGCTCTGTATTTTTCTGATCGAGACATTGGTCCAAGTGGTGATAGCGAGTTCTAAAAGGAGAATTTGTTTTTAGTTTATACAGCAGAACAGAACAAACCATTTTTTTTTTTAATCTTACGTCCAACCCTAATGGAAATGTGAGCAATCTTACTTTTTTAAGAGACCAAGAGCAGAAATTGCAATTTCAAATCCTTTTCATCGATGCATTGGTTTCTATTTTGGTGTAAATGTAAACAATAAAGCTTGTTGTTGTTGTTGTTGTTATTTATGGTTAAAAAGTGACTAGAAGAACTCTTGTCACACTCAATTAAATACAACAGAACAATGGAAAAGTAGCTTGTCTGAATACAATGTCGTTTCTCACAAGTTGAAGATGAGAGATCTTTTTCCTAAAAAAGTAATTTTGAAAATCTGTTGAATCGTACACTCACCATGCCATCTAACAGGAAAAACAGCACATGAAAAGAAAAAGGAAAAGCAACATTGATCAACAAAAATTTAAGATGCATCAGCATTAATTAAACTGCAAATAACATTACATTTTCTTACAATGTGTGCACAAATCATTCTGTGACCACAGAAATGTGCAAACACTATGTACAAGTTACACATCAAGTTTGAAAACACCAAAATGGCAGTGGACTTGACTCTCATTTTACTACAACTGTAGCCATTATTGACAGAGTTCACTATTATTACATACGATGTACAAAAAACATCTGCTTAATAGTTTTAGAGAAGAACGTTTTTAGAACACGTACATGTACCTTTGTCCTCCGGTTTCATCATTGGAAGATGCGGAGGTTGAACTGACAGGTTGGATAAGGCAAGCAGTCCTGATGTTGCTCCTGGTGGAAGCTGAGGAGGCGTGGCACCAGGGTGCGGAAGTGGTATTGTGGGTGGGTGAGCATGCAGACCTTGAAGACCTTGCTGGTGAAGCTGCTGTTGCTATTTCAAGGGAAATGAAAGCTTTGGTTAGCTGCTGATGATACAAATCTTTGAAGGACTAATATCTCCTCTCCAGAAGCCAGAATTCCCTTTTCATTAGCACAAAAAATCACGACCTCAGAATCATGAGTAGACTTTCAAATTGGAACCAGTCTGAGGTAATTATTCTTGGTGCCTTGGGTAGCCTGATTCTCAGAATGATGATCTTAGATTGCTAATTGCTGGCACTCGCTCTCTCTTTTCCCCAAAGGGAAGAGAGAAAGAAGATCTTGTACCATCAGAAAATCAGACTAGGCCTCTTGGGACAACACCCATGCAACTGTAACACCTTGACCTTTCAAGGACCAAATTCACTTTTCAAGAACTATCAAGGACTATGTTGTGCCTTTCAATTGTCGGTTTTCACTGTCACGCAATTGAACAAATTCTAAATTCAAAACAATTCAACTGTAGAAGCTAAGAATTTCAGATAGTGTAAATGATAAATAAATAAACAATTTCTTCAAGTCCCAGGCCAGCTCAGTATGGCGATGCCATATTTGTGTCATTTCTAGGGGGACAAACATGGTCGCCGCGATGCCCAACAAACCATCTGGAATTCACTTGTGCTATAATAGCGAGGGTCCCCAACAGGTTTTTCGGGATCCGCGATTGGGCTTATTTGAATGTCGGGATCCGGGAATTTAGACTAAAAAGGGAACAAGAGGCGGGATTGTTATTATGAACGGAACATGGGAATTGGCAATTTTGAGATACTGGATTCGAGAAAGATCACTTAAACGAACTGAGAGCCGGGAAGTCCGTTGACGAGAAATTATAAAGAAATTGATCGAAGTGAAAGTCAAAAAAGAAAAGCCTAGCCTCCAACGCTGCCATTTTTAGGGGATCGCATACTTCATTTCTCTCCACACATGCAAAAGTGAAACGCGATCCCAAAATGCACAAAGGTTTGTTATCTGCGCACGGGCACACAGCTTTTGCCCTGCTCAATGGTGCTCTATAGCTATGGTGAGATTTGGATATTTTGAGCCTTGCCCTGTCATGTAGCAGTGTCATGTAAATCAGTGCAGGAAAAATAGCGATATGCTACTCTGCAAGGATGTCAGCTACTATCAAAAGCAATGAATCAAATGACATCGACATTATTAGTTGTGTGGCTTTCTTTTACGAGAAGGGGAAGAGCGGAAGTTGCCTTCTGCAAAAAGAGAAATTTCAGGTTCAGCTTCCACGAAAGGTGGCCTCCTTTAAGGGTCTCAAGGAAACAGTTAGGTAAGCTATATTTTCTCGGAGTTACTATGCTTAAGAGCCTTCCGTATTCTCCCATATTCTGGGCATTCTGGACTCCTGAACGCATTTCATTGCAAAATGGCCTCAACGGTCCTTAATCGAGCATCGACTTTAACGGATCAATGCTGACTGAGAGAATATGCACCAACCGAAATGGCCCTTTTAAGTTGAGGTAAGGGACTAAGAAAAGATTTATGATCAGGATCGGAATTGGCCGGTATATACCGTCGGGATTACGAAATAAAGAGAAAATTTTAGTCGGGATGGCGGGATCGAACAAACCTATTGGGGACCCTCAATAGCAACTACTTCTGGCTCATGAGCTATTATACTTCCACATGAACACCAGTTATTATATCTGAATGTTCAAACTCCTGAAAATCAAAAGGAAGGGCTTTTTTCAAAACAAAACAGCTTTGTCACAGCACTCAGCTTTATGTCAGATGTGGGGGAGAATGAAGGGCACTTAAGGTATCAGTATACCTCAATTGACGACCTTACGTTAACTCATTTTCGTGACGCGCCATTAACAGTAAACCCCTATAAAGTATAGATTTCCTGAATGCTTAATAAATGACAAATTCGAATACGTTTTCCTTTTTTTTAAAAAAGGTTTTGCGCGGCAAAGCGATATTTCCTGTTTCTTCTTTGCGAAGTTCATTTACACGCCTCAATAATCGTGGAAACGCGTTTGACATCACAAATGATTCGTTACACATGACCCTTGAAAAGTGTGTCTCTCATTTCTCAAACATCACTCTGTTTTCTTTTTATACCACTCTAAAGTTTGATGATCGAGAGCTTGTGATATCCTTTAACAAACAAAGCCATAACTTTTTAACAAATACGAAATTCGAAAATCGGAGACACTTTTGCAGAGCAGCTACCTGCGAACATTTCATCAAAATTTCAGCGAAATCGGTTGAAAGTGGCTTGTAAAAGAACGTACAATGTGTGCACATTTCGGCCAATTTTTGTTTTCAAGATACGGACGCAAAAAGATTTTCTGGTTTTGTTTATTCTAGGTGATCGATGACACGTAAAGTGTTTGATTTAATCATGTATTGACAGATTAGTTCAGGCATCCACTTACCGTAACTATGGCGTTGATGACAATATACATTGAACACCCATGAATTTGGGGGAAACATCAAAGATAAAGTTCCCACAGCCGTATGCGATTTTTAGTTCACTGGAGACCAAACGCCCTAAGTTTTCTCTTTTGGTTCTCGGATTTTTGTCGTGAAACGTTCACGGCACCGTAATCCGCTTGTGACTATATTTTCCAGGAAAGCTAAATCGAGAACTGGTGGAAGATCATGGAGGCAAAACCAGAGGGCTGAGCGCAATGTCAGTCTGCAACTTGTGGTAATAGCTTCGAGCGACTTACACTAGGGGACGACGATTCTTTTTCACATCCACCAAGCGCTTCGCTTTGGTGCTCGTCTAGCCACGTTTCTTGTTCATAATATGAACCCCGATCGCTTGCTGCCAAATCGATAGCCTTCGAGGGGGGAAATGGAACCTTATTTTTTCGATGTTTTTTCGGCTTCTTTGCCGAAGCAAACGGTCACGAAACTTTTCGTTTCCGTGAATTCATCAAATTAAAGGTCAGAGCAACACGTACAAACAGAGGAAAAAACGAAGAACCTGAAAACTATTACCGGAGAATCGAAGCAAAAGGTTATGACTTCCCCGGATGCTCACATGACATTTGACCGCAAATAAATAAGTGATGACACCTTAATGACACCAACTTGTCAACACGCAGTTGGCAGTAAGTAAAATTAAAAATCGTTTTTTTTCCTTTATCTCAGAAACCAAAACAGCTTTCCTGTCCATTTTTTTTGCAAATGAAAGGTCACAAAATTTCCTAACATGTAATTGAAAAAACAATTTAGATTTTTCAAGTGAAATTGAGGTATACTGATACCTTAAAGCCAGGGCTTGAAATTGCGACCAAATTTTTTCCCTTTTGCAACTAAAAATTCCTCTTCAGTCGCAACTTTGCGACTATTTTTTGCCCAAATTAAGGATAAAATAAGAATTTTGATTCTTTTGTGTTTTGCTTATACAGAAAATGTGTAAACGTTTGGTCAAAATCCAGTCCAGTTTATCTTTACATTATGATTGACGATTTGGGTGCATTCCTGAACTTCTGTCAGCACTTGTGGGCTATTTTAGCACATACAAAGTGTGCATTTGCTTTCAACATCAGGACCACCTGACGTCTATAAGTAACTTAACCCAAGAATAATAAATATTTAGAGCCAAACATTTAAAATGTCTGCATTCAATAATCAAATTACAACACATGAAGGGGTTCAAATACTTATTACATAACTCCAACTGCCTAAAGCTAATAAAAACTGCAATGAGGGCAGTGGATGTTCAGAGTTTAGTTGGCAGGCACAAAATTTAAAACATTTATCTCACTGTGATCACTGTCAGTGAGGTAAAATTATACTAACTAGCATATAAATGTATAATCCCTACCAAGTGGCATTGATCAATTCAGTCAGCGTACAAACACATACAAACAGAGGGCAAAACGAAGAACCTGAAAACTATTGCTGTCGAATCGAAGCAAAAGGTTGTGACTTCCGGGGATGTTCACGTGACGGCAAATAAATAAGTGATGACACCTTAATGACACCAACTTGTCAACACGCAGTTGGCAGTAAGTAAAATTAAAAATCGTTTTTTTTCCTTTATCTCAGAAACCAAAACAGCTTTCCTCTCCATTTTTTTTGCAAATGAAAGGTCACAAAATTTCCTAACATGTAATTGAAAAAACAATTTAGATTTTTCAAGTGAAATTGAGGTATACTGATACCTTAAAGCCAGGGCTTGAAATTGCGACCAAATTTTTTCCCTTTTGCAACTAAAAATTCCTCTTCAGTCGCAATTTTGCGACTATTTTTCGCCCAAATTAAGGATAAAATAAGAATTTTAATTCTTTTGTGTCTTGCTTATACAGAAAATGTGTAAACTTTTGGTCAAAATCCAGTCCAATTTATCTTTACATTATGATTGACGATTTGGGTACATTCCTGAACTTCTGTCAGCACTTGTGGGCTATTTTAGCACATACAAAGTGTGCATTTGCTTTCAACATCAGGACCACCTGACTTCTATAAGTAACTTAACCCAAGAATAATAAATATTTATAGCCAAACATTTAAAATGTCTGCATTCAATAATCAAATTACAACACATGAAGGGGTTCAAATACTTATTACATAACTCCAACTGCCCAAAGCTAATAAAAACTGCAATGAGGGCAGTGGATGTTCAGCGTTTAGTTGGCAGGCACAAAATTTAAAACATTTATCTCACTGTGATCACTGTCAGTGAGGTAAAATTATACTAACTAGCATATAAATGTATAATCCCTACCAAGCGGCATTGATCAATTCAGTCAGCGTACAAACACATACAAACAGAGGGCAAAACGAAGAACTTGAAAACTATTGCTGTCGAATCGAAGCAAAAGGTTGTGACTTCCCCCGATGCTCACGTGACGGCAAATAAATAAGTGATGACACCTTAATGACACCAACTTGTCAACACGCAGTTGCCAGTAAGTAAAATTAAAAATAGTTTTTTTCCTTTATCTCAGAAACCAAAACAGCTTTCCTCTCCATTTTTTTTGCAAATGAAAGGCCACAAAATTTCCTAACATGTAATTGAAAAAACAATTTAGAATTTTCAAGTGAAATTGAGGTACACAGATACCTTAAAGCCAGGGCTTGAAATTGCGACCAAATTTTTTCCCTTTTGAAACTAAAAATTCCTCTTCAGTCGCAATTTTGCGACTATTTTTCGCCCAAATTAAGGATAAAATAAGAATTTCAATTCTTTTGTGTCTTGCTTATAAAGAAAATGTGTAAACTTTTGGTCAAAATCCAGTCCAGTTTATCTTTACATTATGTACAACAAAATTTTATGATGTCACATGAAAACCAAGAATAATATGCGAAACACTACTCATTTCAATTATCTACACAGACCTCTTGGGAAAAAAATCAGTTCAAAAAGGTCACAGCTGTCTATTGTGATTGGTAGATTTTGATCTGTTTTGTTCTTTTCTGTTCTTTTTCTTTAGGGTTCATTTGGTCGTTGCTATAATCACAAAAAAATACAATCCAGTGGCATACTTTGTTGAGGGCACAAATATTTATTAAACTGGCATTTTTTTTATTGAAACACTCTTAAAGTGCCTTAGAGCAAAGAAAAATATTTAACAGCAGATTTTCAATAATTCAGTTTTTACAGCCCCATGTTTGGTCAGATAACAGGATTTGTCACCTTGGCATTACACAACAAAGACCTGACCATCATCTGTGATCTTGAAGAACAGTGATACATTCTGGGTAAACATATTGCATGGCAAGTCATACATTTTAGACTTCACTGATTACAAAACCTGTTAAATGTGGCTTTCTATTATACATTATATTAACAACCTGCTGAATAATTTTTACAAATTAAAACAGATGATATTTATGTATTTAAATTTCTTGACATATAGGACCAAATTACATATATATGTTGTGGTTTAAATTTATCCTTGGTTTAAAATGTTTTAAACCAGTTTGATATTGATTTCCCTTTGTTTCAGATTATGCTAATCAATATGAGACAATGAGAAATGAAAATCAAACTGGTTTAAAAAATTTTAAACCAAAGATAAAATTAAACCACAACATATACAGCTCTTAACAATGAAGTGAGTTTTAAACATATTCATGCCATCAAACTCAACAGCAAAAAATTTGCACTGATGAAATGAAGAAGACAACATTACATGAAACTTGTCACAAATCTTCCGTCAAGACCCAGTCTACGCCAAGATGTAATTTAGCTGATTATATAATTTTATCACTTTACCATTAAAGATACCCTGGCAGCAGGGTCCCCATGTCACTTGTCTTAATTTAAAAACGTACTGTGTCGGTATTTTGTTTTTATTTCTCTACCTTGTTGTCGCTGTCAGAATTTTAGCAAACAAGATTTTCTTTTGTTGTGATTTCATTCTATGTGCTGTTGCTACTCTTTGGGCCACATGGCTTGTCGGAATTTACCCTGGCAGGCCCTCATTACAAGGTGGGAGTCTGACAGAAAGATTACAAACATGCCTCACAAAAACCATCAGCACTATCAACAGATAAAACACATTTCTGAGCAGGATAAGAAGAGTCACGTTTTCATGACCTTCACAGCAAGACCAGGTGCATAAGTAAATCATGAAAATCCCTTCAAGGAAAGGGTAAATATTCCCTTTCCAACAATACAACCAGAACAAATTAAACCATAACAGGGCAGTTCTTCTACTGCTCATCAATTTAAAAGATTTCCTTAAATTCATTATCTTCTTAAGTTGAGCTTGCATTCCAATGGCTTCTAATCAATGATCCCATTATCCAAGGTGGTATTTAATCTCTAGTTATGGGCTTAGCTGGGTGCATTCCTGAACTTCTGTCAGCACTTGTGGGCTATTTTAGCACATACAAAGTGTGCATTTGCTTTCAACATCAGGACCACCTGACTTCTATAAGTAACTTAACCCAAGAATAATAAATATTTATAGCCAAACATTTAAAATGTCTGCATTCAATAATCAAATTACAACACATGAAGGGGTTCAAATACTTATTACATAACTCCAACTGCCCAAAGCTAATAAAAACTGCAATGAGGGCAGTGGATGTTCAGAGTTTAGTTGGCAGGCACAAAATTTAAAACATTTATCTCACTGTGATCACTGTCAGTGAGGTAAAATTATACTAACTAGCATATAAATGTATAATCCCTACCAAGTGGCATTGATCAATTCAGTCAGCCAGCTATCAAGCCCAGATAAGGTGTACAAAGCCATTTGAGAGTATGAAAGAAGTGCAAGAGTTATCCCCAGGGGTACTCGCTTTCATAGGCTACAGGAACGTGCCGCTGGATAGTGTATGGTTTTTGCCCCCCCAGTCCTAAACAGGGTATATAATTCAAGCGGGTCTGTCATAAACAGGGTATAGAAAACTGATATTAAGGAGTCATCCTGGACAGGATATGGCTTCAAGACTTTCATCGAGTTTTAAGCATAATTTCGAAATCAGAAATTTTCATCAGATTTATTTAGCCGGTCATCAGTCAACATTAGATCATTTTCAGGACTAGATGAGTATAAAAAATGTTTTCCTTTGTCCTAAACAGGGTATCTATTTGAGGTTCAGGGTCACGGTTTTGGACTGCCAGCAGCACTCCTATACCCAAACATGGGTCAAGGATCCCCACCCTCCACCCCCGAGGAGTTACCCAGGGGTTTCAAAACAAAGCGGCTACTGCCGGAGCTCCACCGGCTACTTGAATATTATGCCACCAGCTACTCTGGTCATAGCAATCAGCTTGTGACCAAAAAGCTCACCTATAACAGCCGCCTACTCTTCCAGTCAACGACACCTACTTCAAAACATTTTGAAACCCACGAGTTACCCGAAGCGACCAAACCAAATCTAGCATCACGCCTCCATACAGCCCATCTGAGTTTCTTGGGAATTGAGAAAGAGGTTTTATATTTAAATTCTGATAAAATTATGTTAAGTAAAATGCAGTAAAAAATAAAACAAAATGTCTGGCCCCACATGCACAGCAATGATGATGCAGTGCATTTTGTCCATAATGTTTGAAATAGGCTTACAAAATCAATATACTAATCCCAGACAAACCTTTCTAACTGTGAAAGATGAAAAAGCAGCTTTAGCAGGCAGGCAAAACACCATAGAAGGTCAAAAATCTTTGAGAACGCTCAATAAACAGCATGTTTAGAAAACTTGGTAACCAAGCTACAAAATCGGTCGAGTATTGGTAACTGATGACTGCACACGTGTGCTTTCATCATACCAGGTTACTAAGCAGGGAGTTCAAAGCGAAAGATGTTTTTCCTCAGTAGATTTACAGCTTTAGTTTGCAGGAAATGTTAGCTCTTCATTCTGAAATTGTGTCAGAGAGCATCTTCAACACTCAGGTCTACATAAAGCATATAAATTTTAAAGAATTTCAACCTGAACTGCTAATTTAGACGCAGACCGCTAAGCAAAAGACTTCGCATTTTGTATCATTGTTTATAAGATGTTTTACCTAAGATTATCAAGACAATTGTTATGCTAATTGTGCCAAATTTATTTTACCGGTGCTTGGGTCTTAGTTTTTGATCCATGTATAAGTCGAGGGCGATTTTTTGGACTGATTTTAGGTCGTGAAAGGTCGACTTAAACACGGGTAAATGCAGTAATATTTTTCAGAGAAAATGAAATAAAATATAGCTAAAATTTCGAAAAGTTTGAGATTTTCCAAGATTGTCGCCAAAAACTGGGGGACGATAATTTAATTTTTAGACAGCATTTGCCAGAGCTGCCACCTTCCGTAATCGCTTCCCACCAATGTGGCCCAGGCTCAATTCCTGGCACAGGCACCATATATGGGTTGAGTTTGTTGTTGGTTCTCGATCTTGCTTCAAGAGTTTTTCTCTGGGCTCTCTGGTTTCCCCCCCCCCCTCCCACCCCATCCCCCAACAAAAACCAACACTTCTAAATTCCACTTCAATCTGGAATCCAAGGGACAAAGGTTTGTTAGCAGCAAGACTATCCATAACCCTCATTTAACTGAGCTGGTTTATTTTTTTTTTTCTTCCATTCCTCAGTCCATCCTCACTGACCCTATTAATACCATTACCATTTAGATTTCACTGAATCAATCAGCGTAAGATGAAGGTCAAATTCTTACCCCAATAATAGCATTCAGTTCTGTCATTGTCACTTGTTTAGCCCTCTCCACTGCTGCCGCAACTTGTTGTTGGTGCTTTAAAAAGAATCAAGCAAAAGAGGCTTAATGCTAAACATTACAAGATCAACACATAACTGAAAACCAATAAGTACAAAAACAGTCCAAAAGAAAATGTTCAAAGGATATCTTAATTACATTTTTGGTTAATCTGATTTAAGCTCAAATTCACTGTCCATAACTTTCATACTTGCCAGCATTTAGTTAATTAATGTCAAACTTAAAATCTCAGGCTTGGGCTTACCCGGTATTTGGTACAGCTCTGACAATGCTACCTTCAAACCACTTTTTAATTTTCTGGACTTAACTAGTTAAGCCCTAAAATGTGGTTCCTGTATATTGTAAATTTTAGTAATTCAGTTAGTTGATTATCCAGTCTAGATAACATTTTTGTCTTGGAATAATTGATATTTGACTTTACCACAGACAATATTAGTTCAGGTAGCATTTCAATGTGAGCTATATCCATTATGAAACTGTCAAGTTTGTGACTTTTAAATGAGCTTTTCAGGTTTGAAACTGGATATGCAAAATATATTCATGAGTGTATCTTTACTGATTGAAAAAGGAAATATTAATAGTTCTAACACATGATTTCACATTTACCTGGTCGCTTTTGTAAGAAGACTAAAAAATGACACATAACCCTTGATTTTTATCAGCCCAAAATCAGCCCACAAAAAGAATTATGAGACCAATAAATGGTCTCAATTTTTTAGCAGCATAGAGGCAAAGATAGCTGACTGAAGAGAAAAGAATTAAAGATGGTAGCCTTATGCCCTACATCGTCCCATGACAAAGGTATGCTTTCAATAAATGTATTATAAATAACAACAAGTTAAGGACTGACAATGGCTGATGATAAGTGCTCATTCACTGGTCATCAGTCAGTCCTTTCAGTATGTCATTGTTAAAACTTAACAGGATGAACACATGAAATTGAAATAATACTTTTTTCACTTTTGCTCACAGATAATGGATATTGTTGATATCTGAAACCAATACTTACATCTTGAGAAAGGAAAGGTATTATTTGGGCACAGATCGCATTTAACCTCTTTGCAATCTCCGTCTGAAAGCAAAAGAATTTTGAATGAAAAAACAAATTACACATCTAATATACAAACACAAGGAGTTAAAACTTAAAATTTTTCTTGCTGGCAATGTTTACTTTTTATATACTGGTAGTTAAAGACATGGTTTCAATAACATGCATGTTTAACCACCTAGAACAAATTTTCAATTGGCTGAGCCAATTTCCTCACAGAAACCACTCTGTCAACTAAATTGGCCTTCAAGTAATGAAAATAAAACAGACGTCATACGGTATACTGTTCTGCAAGAGTTATTTGTTTTGCTCATCCATCATAACTTTCCTGTTGCATACAATTAGCAGAAAGCAATGGGATGTCTGGCAAGGAAATGTGCTTAATTTTGTGGTTTATCCACAAAGGGAAATAGTATTAAACAAAGCGACTTCCTATGAAAGCTTGGTAATTTGTCGCTAAGTGCAAGCAGTGAATGTCTTGAACCATAACAAAATCCTCAAAGTCGGCAAGGATAACCACCCGTTTAAAAGGATGTTTTCTTTTAGTCTTTGTTTTCATCAAAAATCTTAATTTTCAGAAACATTTGATCCCCCAAGGCAAGGGTCAAACTAGAATTATTTTTCCCGCACTTTGGAGAACGGCCGGCGCCTTGTATAAAGTGAAGAAATAATAAAACACGCCTGCCCGCAAGCTTTGGTCACTCAAGGACCACCTTGTAAACACAGTGTGTTCAAAGTTATCACGTCCCGACAAATGCTTCAATTGACGCCTACGACCTGGATTTAATTAACACCACAACAAAGACGACGTGATGACAATGTAAGTCCCTTTGGGATGACAGACGCATAACAGAGCTGAGTGATCTGCTTTGATGGAGCTTGCCTAATCTCAATCTTTCAGTCCCAAGGGGGATTACTTCGATTAGAAGTCGAGCGAGCACTGACGGCCGGCCGAGACATATAGAACGTGTTAACTTTTGGCAGGTGAGGGCCAGAAAGACTTGAGCCAAAATAAACAAATTTACACGAGCTACAATTAAGAATAGAATGCTTGACATATTTCAAAAAGGCTCTAAACTCGTCAGTGGAAGGTTTAAGTATCTTGTATTCACCATGGGCTTTGTGTTCAATTTGCAATTAATTCTTCCGTAGCCATTTATGTTTATATTGGCATCGCAAATTCACCAGCCTGTTTGAAGAGGCAACGCTTCAAGTAGATTTTAATTTGCATTTCGGAAAGGAAAAATGTAAACTATTAATGGCTGTCGCCTCAAAGTTTGTCTAGGGTGTAATATAAGACTGTTGTTGAATCAACGACGCCAAAAATTAATCCTCAATTTTGAGGGAGATAAAGCAACTCGAGCACATACTTTTTCGTTCAAATTTCCGCTCAACTTTGTTTGTCTTTGGGACGGGATGAGTGTCAGCAAAGCTTGCCAAAAATAATTCGCTCGTTTATCTATCA